>WBNQ01011095.1:0-28812 GCA_013401375.1 Spizella passerina
GAGAATTACGTAGAAGATGATGATAATATGTTTAGGTTTGATTATTCACCTGAATTTCTTCTGTGGTGAGTAGCAAGTTCCACATTCTGTTCTGGCTGGAGTGCAGTGAAGGGTGTTTTTATTACATCTTCTTAGGCAGTAATTTGTAATTATTTCTGTCATCAATTCTAGGGCATTGCGTCCTCCGGGCTGGTTACCGCAATGGCACTGCGGGGTTAGAGTGTCTTCAAACAAAAAGCTGGTAGGATTCATAAGTGCCATCCCTGCAAATATTCGTATTTATGACAGGTAAAATGCACCAGTACTTTCGTATTTGTTAAAGAATAATGCCACAAAACAAACCTTAAACTGGCATCCATTGCTATAGAAAACTTAAAAAGAGAGAACAAGGTGAAGAGCACCAGTGTTTATTTAAGGAATTTTCTTAGTGATGGATGATACAGATAATGCCATACAATTTTCTAACCCTGCTGAAAAGCATTTCCAGTTGATCAGCTGGGCTTCTTGGCCAAGTCTTCATACAGTGACAAACATAAAGCATTGTGACTCCACATAGCATTGCTTGGATGCTATACTGCTTCCTAAAGTAAAGGAATCAGTTAAGTCTTGATAGAGCTCTGGTAAAGGAGTATTGCAAACCTCTTAGGGATAGCTTGCATGTTGCAATTTGTCATTGCAGTCACATAGGCACAGATTAGTGTTTGTTGCAGATGTACTTTGTCACAGGCAAGTTTATTTTACTTCAAATTCTTCTGTCTATATGGAAAATTGTAATTATAAAAATGGAAACATGCAGTGTGTAACTCTCTTTTAATTTTTCCACTACTTAATGTCTTTTTAGTGTGAAGAAAATGGTAGAAATTAATTTTCTATGTGTCCATAAGAAACTGAGGTCTAAACGGGTGGCACCTGTATTGATTCGGGAAATAACCAGAAGAGTGAACTTGGAAGGAATTTTTCAGGCTGTTTACACTGCTGGGGTGGTACTTCCCAAACCTGTGGCCACTTGCAGGTAACCTAGGTGATGTTCTTAATATTATTGGCTCCTGTAACAGTCATTTTTAAGAAAATTTAATGTAATTGTCTAAGAAGAGTAAAAGCATAAAATTCAATGCTATTAAATGTTGTGGCCTTGACTAACCTGAAGGCCTGAGTGTTTGTTATGTTGTGTTTTTTTGGTGTTGGGGTTTTTTATCCCCCCTTCCCTCCCAGTGTCTCGGATAAAACAGCTTCTCAGACTAAAATTTAATTTGTGGTTTGTTTAGCATACTTTAAATAGACTAACAGATGTTTCTGTTGACCTTCTGGTGGCAGCCATGCTAGCAATGACAACATTGGATACATGTGTTTTTCAAGTGGCCTGTGTCCCTGCTGGGACACTTCCCTGTTAACCTGTTTGCTAGCCAGAGATGGCAGAGCATTTCTGGTAATTGTATGATTTGCTTTTTTGAAATACTTTCATCTTTCCTGGAGAAAGGAGGACTTTATTAGCACTTCATAAATACAGAAACACTACCATGTGGGAAGAGTTACAGTCAAATATAATTTCATTTGCTTGGAGTGGATTTTATTTCTACTTGGAAAAGTTCCGTTCCTGCACTTTTAGTCCAGCTGTTTAGATTCTGGAGGACAGAGTACCTTTTGATTTGAAATTGTTTGTGCCTATCAACACCAAAGATCCTGTAAGTTTCTGTAAGGAGTGATTGGGGTTGGGGGGGAAATAAAAACCTTTGCTAGAATAACCAGAGTTGTTAGAATAACCTTGTTAGAATAACCAGAGTTGCTCTGTTGCACAATGACCTCCCAGGAAAGGGAGAGCTCCTTCAAAAAAAAATGCTCAGACATGAGCAGTGGATCCTGTCTGCACAAGAAAATAAAGGTTGCTATGTATGTATGGTGAGTTTTTCAGGGCTGTGACAAATTCTAAAATGTTTAGCCCTGTGCTTTTTCATTCTGTATCAAAAAGAATTTGCTTAGATTGAAAATACTGTGATAGCAGTCTTGTTTTAAAACCTATTACTTGGATATAGCTTTTCCCTAATTTTAATTTTTTTTGTTAATCAGCCTTTTTATAGACGTAGTACAGGCTTGCTTAAAAAAAAAAAAGTTGGAGAGTTGAAAAGGAAGAAGCAAGAAAACAGGGCAGTGGATGCAGGTGACACTGACACTTAAAATACTATTTAAATTTGTGATTTGGTTGTATTTCCAGGTATTGGCATCGATCACTAAATCCCAGAAAATTGGTGGAGGTGAAATTTTCACATTTGAGTAGAAACATGACTCTACAAAGAACAATGAAGCTCTACAGACTTCCTGATGTAAGCAGTATGACTTCTAGAGAATCCCTACAGTTATTGTGAGGCCCAAAATAACCTTCCATCTGTCTCTGACAGCACAGGCTTTTCTGTGTAAAGGCAGTGCATGCAGGACATTAAAAAAATAATCTCTGGTTGATGAAAAGGACCTTAAGGGCTATACTAAACAGAAGAGACTATTGCTGGAAATCTGGATCTCTATGGAGAAAATACAAATTTTAACCTAAAATCCTTAAACAAAGGAAAAAAAATCCCAGAAAGCTTGACTTCACAAACATGTGGGATTGAGTAGAAGATGCATAAGACTATCCTCGGTATGTTTAATCTGATAAGAGATTACTGGAACAGAAAATCAACAGTTCATGTCATAACATTCTCAGAGAAGTCCATCAGCAACTTGGCTGAATGCAATTGTATTGTTGATTCCACTCTAATTCACATTTTTTCCAGTACTGTCAGAGAGTGTTGTTTTGCATTGAGCAGGCTCAGTGAAAGCCACTTCAGAATGTTGTGCGCTGTTAGTTTGCATGGTCTAGTAAAAAGCAAGTATTCTGGCATAGCTAGGTTAGTCAAATATTTTTTTCTTGTATTTTCAGCTAATAGTTAAGCTTGCAAAAAGGCTTAGGGTGCATTTCCATGACAGGGCAAGTCACTGTAAATGCTATGTACTGTTAAAAAATCTCATTGCTGTAATTAATAGCCTGTAGAATTTAATCTGAGCTTTATGGCTGAAAACAATTTATTTGCTTGTAAAAGCTACCTTTTTTGAAGGGATTGCAGAGTATCCCTTACCTGTACCTTACCAGTAAACCTCTCTTTATTTAAACAAACCCTCTCTTTTAGTTAAAAACAATACCTTTTTTCCTCACTCACAGTATTTATAATGATTGATCTGGTTTTGGAGAATTGTGTCTGTTGCTATATTTGACTTGATGCTGCAGATATCTGAGCAGCAGGCTGAGCAGCCCTTGGAATAAAGCACGTGCCATGCCCTGATCCGTGCTCCTGCTGCTGTGGGAGAGCCTCGTTTCCTGCTCCTCCTGCTGCCACCTGTGCTGCACACGCAGCTTCTCCCTTGTGCGCAGGGCAGCACTTATAACCAAATTAATTGGGTTTTAATCTTGGGCAGCTAAATATAGCTTCCATCAAATCTTGAAGGTATTTTTAACAGTCTGAAGAGTGCAATATACAATTTCAAGTGTAGGTTTTGGTGGCAGCTCTAGTAACATTGCTTATGGAAACTGAGGAAGTGATTAAAACATAAGGTTTAAAACAAGGTACTACTTACTTGTAGTACCAAAGGTGTAACTACAGAGAATCATAGAGAAATAGCAGTTGTATCCTGATCATTTTCCTTTATCATAAAACCAAGTTTCAACAGAGAAGTGAATTATGGAAAGTAACTAATATATCATTATATTATTATCTCATCCATAAAATATAGGTAAGGCAAACATGCACATAGAAGTGCAAATAGAAGATAGGTGTTCTCAAAATCAGCTTTTAAAACTAAGTGATGTAGGAGTTCATACATCTCAGAATTTGTTATTTTTAGGTTGGATTTGGGAGCTTCTCAGTGGAAAATAAAGATTTAATCTTTGTTCTGATGTTTTCTCTTTAGATCTTGTGCTTTGGGCTTATTTGGAGGCCTTTTTTTTTCCTGAGAAGGGGATTAAGTGATGTTGAGGGTTTTTCTCCTCAGTTTCAGGCAGTTATAAACACTACTGTCAAACAAATTTGTCCTTTCAGTTTATGCTGTCCTGTCCCTCAGCACCAAACACTGTTTCTTGCATTTTAACCTCTTTTCTTAATGTCCTTGGAATATCATTGCCACTAGGAGCTCATCTCCCTTTAAGAGAATTAATCATTCCTAATCACTTGAGCAGCCCGAATTAAAAATGTTTTCAGGTGTAAGACATACTGTAATTAATAAATATCACCCTCCCTAAAGGCTGTGCATGTACCTATAGATACAAAAAATAAAAGTGTTTCTTTCCTAAGTGTTTAAACTCTTGAGCAAGGAGTTTTCTGGAAGAAGTAAAATTTGTCAGTATTTAGAGTCAGGACAGGAGTATGTTTGTCTCTGTTGTCTTTTCCTGACCGGCTGAGATCCTGATGCTGGACAGTCACATGATTACGTGCCCAGAGAAACAAATTTTAGCACAGCTCTGTACACTTCCCCTCACCTCTGGGATTGCAAATAGTCACTCACTGGTGGTGATTCTGAGCATTACTGGGGGGAAAAAGATCTTCCACCCCAGCTGCTTTTCCTCCATCCTTCCTGTATGTCAAGTGTACACCCTTCTGGAATGAGAGCATTTAAAAATACAGCTGATGTGCTGTTGTGGAGTCAAAACATAGTCCCAGGCTGCCTGGAAAAGCAGGAAGACTGAAATGTAATACACAGGCCAGAGCTGGGGCAAAATGTGCCTTGACTTCTCATCTGGCTGCTGACTCCCAGAGCACAGGAATAAACATCTCCCCCAGAATAATGCCTTTTGGGCAAAGCATAATCAGCTACACTCATTGCAGGCTTCCAGTAATCAAGTCTCTCTACCTGGCTGCTCTTGCCATCAACTTTGCTGTGATTAATGTGGTACGTGCCCAAGTGTGTAGCTCAGACAGATGAGGCAGCATAAATGAGCACTGAAGAGAGCAGGCATTAGCCTCCCCAAAAGGAATTATCCAGGAAGGCTGGCAAAAGCTTTAATCACTTTTGCTTGCTTGCTTAAACCATAATTGCATAATGCTAGAAAGTAATTCTTTCCTTTTCTGATGTTTAAAGTCAGAAAAATATTTGTTAGAATAGGTTTTAAATTTCAGGCAGCTGTAAGTTATGAGAAGCTTTCTTGTTACCAGAATAGCAATTGTGCCTGCATGGAAGGTTGTTATCAAGGAAGTTTACAAGTGCTAAAAATAGGTATAATCTTTTTTGTTAATTTAATTTATAATTAAACTTAATCAGCTGACATTGATGTGTAGCTTGACTGTAATTTCCATAAGTTTGAATTGCATGTGTTCTTGTCTTGGGATAACTTGTGATATGCAAGTCTCTTTGTTTTGTTTCAGTGTCTGGGCCCCACGTAGTTTAGAAGAAGATAAGAAATAGATTGACCTAAAAAAAAATACAAACTGCACAAAGTGTAGGCAGTTGGTGATGGTGTCTTTCTCTGGAGAAATGAAGCTGTTTCAATAATGAAATTAAAAGATTGAAGTGGCCCAGACTGTCCCAATAATTAGAAGAGAGGGAATTCTGATTGAAAGCCATGTGTAAAATAGCATAATGAATTAGGTGGCTGGGATAAAGTAGGCTAATAATGAATGCATTATAGCAAGTGGAGTGACTCTGCAACCTACTTTCAGCCTTTGCTGTGTGTGCAGTTTTCCTTTTAACATCCTAACATTTATTTTTCTTTTTTTTCACTAAGGCCACAAAGACTTCAGGTTTGAGACCAATGGAACAAAAAGATACTAAAGCAGTACAAGAATTAATCAATACTTACTTGAAACAGTTTAATCTTGCTCCTGTGATGGATGAAGAAGAGGTGGCTCACTGGTTCCTGCCTCGGGATCATATTATTGACACTTATGTGGTAGAGGTAAAATATGCACTAACATATATTAATGTGAGTGAGTGTCCCTCAGTAGTTCAGAGCACTCTGCACTCAGAGTGCCAGACAGTAGTTCAGATCAGCATCAAGTTTTTGAAATGCAGACAATGTGAAATATTTGTGTTACAGGTTGAATTTGATACCATGAATACAAGCTTTGTATTCATTTGATATTCTCCCTGCCCTCTGCCCTCTTTCATCTACATTCTCTTAATAAGAAAATGTTTGCCTGTGATAAACTTAAGTGCTCTTATAATAGAATATCTTAAAGAAGAATTCTGAAATATCAAAACATCACTATCTTGACAAGAACCCTACATATTTTAAGATCAACTTTTCCACTTGCATTTCTTGATTCTTTTTTACAGAGGTATGACATGATACTAAGCAGTGGTCTTCAAACCTCCTTTTCTAGAAAAAAGGAAAAATGATGCCATGACTGAGATAAGGATTTGGTTTGGATTGGCTGTCATTCTCCCAGGTGTACACGTTTCTGCCACACACCATTACAAAATTCTGTTTTAAAAAAACTAATTTTAGAGGCAGCTGCTGGGGGAATTATGTTTTTTGATGGTTTGCTTTTTTTTACACACAGGTAAAGTGTGTTTTTTTCCATTAAAAGAATGTGTGTACATATGTGTATGAATTTGTATATATATGAATATATATATACATACATACACATCTACCACCTCCACCCTCCAGAGAGTTGGTCTTAATGCTTCTCTCAAAATAAGGAGTGCAGGAATAGGAGTGCATTTGAATTGGAAATCTCCCAGGCATGTTTGGAATAGGTGCACTAAAGCTAGTGGAAGGATACACCCTTCTCTTTGAGTCCATACAAAATCAGTTGTAGACAACATATTTAGACAGTGTCTTACTTTGCTTAAAGTGATACTGTTATTTTAAAATGATCAGGACTAACATCCCTAAACATTCTCCTCAGAAAAGCCCTAGGTTGTGAAGGTCAGTGTTCCCACACTGTAACCTGAATTTGTGCAGGAGGCTCAGCTGAATTAGGGAACCTAGAGCTGCTGGAGATGAGTGGTCCTGCTCATCAGTTTTTATTGTCCAAATTTAGCTTTCTGCTTTGTAGTGAGTCTAGTGCTCACTGGACTTTTCCATGGTCTAATTTATAGTCCCACCTTCTTTCTCCACTCTTCTCCCTGCCCTCTGCCCTGCTCCCTGAGTTGGTTTTTGGCTTGCTTTTTGAGTTGAAGCCTACAGGAGAGCTCACAAGCACCAGGATTAGCATGAATGTGACATTAACTAAATAGCACAGTCTTCATTTACTTTTTTTATGCTGTTGTTTGGACTAGTTTTTTACTATACAAAATGTAGGTTTGTTAGTGCTTAAAATTTTTTTAAGACCTGTGTGACCTGGAGAAGCTCCTGTCAGACTTTTAAGTCATCTTTGTAATGTGCAGATCTAAGACCTTAAAATACTCTGTATAATTTATGAATTAATATTTTTGTCATCCTTATTGAATTTAGTGAGTGACTCTATAACTTTTCTATTCCTTGTAGTTAGTATTACTCTACTACAGAATCTGTACCTGCTCTAAGACAAAAGCTTTTTTGCATGTGGTATGTTCAACTGTTTTACATTTTACTGTAGAAGTACTGTTAATTTAAGGAGCCATGTGAGGTCCTTCATTGAATTCTTAGTGGTTACTAGTCATTCAAAAGTAAAGCAAACAAGCAAGAAGAAGTATTTGTGTGTCTCCTTTACCTTATTTTCTTGGAGATGCTCTAGGGAGTTTTTATAGATATGCTTTGTATGCCAGAACGGTATATTTTTCTTCGTTTTTAGAAAGATGAGAAGAATATTCTTTGATGTGAATGTCATCAGGTTTTTAAAATATCCATAATATTTTAAGAATATTTTATTAAAAATTAGTTCAGTCAGAAAAAGCTTTGATACTTCCAGTGGAAGTGTGCTTTGTTAGCTTTGTCCGTAGAAAGCTATTGCTTTGACAATTGTTTGTCAGAATGTTAGTGGTGTAATAGACTAGAAAAATCTAAATGTTTGTTTCCTCTTAGCAAAGACTAGCTGCTATGCCTTAGTACTTACAGTACACAAACCTTGCTGCATTTACTGCTTTCAGTAGAACTGTCACATCAGCCTAATCAGTAACTGATTACTTATTAATGGACTTTTTTGTTTTGGTTTTTTATAGGGTTCCAATGGTATTTTAACAGACTTCCTCAGTTTCTACACATTACCTTCAACAGTGATGCATCATCCTGTTCATAAAAGCCTCAAAGCTGCCTATTCCTTTTACAATATTCATACAGAGACTCCCCTGTTGGACTTAATGAATGATGCACTCATTATAGCTAAATTGGTAAGTTGTAGGTTGGTTTTTTTTCTGCTTCATTCACAAAAGTATTCCTAGGAATAGTGGCAAGGTAAGAACTGGAGTAATTTATCCATGCCGGTGCATTTACAGCACAGAGTGCAGTTGATGAGACATGTACAATATATATATCAAAATATAAAGCAGTATGCTTGTTTTTCCTTTTTACTCTGAGTGATGCTGGGGAATGACAAATGCATAAAGTACTTTCATTGGCTTGAACTGTGGATACACCCAAGAGCACACTGATGACCATAGTCACTAAGTATCAGAGGAATGAAAAATATCACTAAAATAATTTCCCTTGGAGATAAATTAGTAAGCGCTACCAAATACATTTTGCTTTTTTAGATTATTTTTTATTCCTAAAAAATTTAGAAATTTATTTATGTGAGCTTTATCATGTTACCATTGCTCCATGTAAAGCTCTGTAGATGATGTCATAGTGTAGCTTTTAAGCATACCCTTAGGTATGGAATTATACTGTTAGGTGTTTGGTTGAATGGAAGGGAAAACACTATAAATGAAGTTCTTAAACAGAAGAATTTTGAGAGTTTAGTACTGTCTAATGAAAAGCTATCTCTCAGCTCTTAGTGACTCTGGTTTCATGGAAGTGCAGTGCTTACACCAGTGGCACATCCCACACTCTGAATTTGCACAGACCTGTTTGCCCTGGGTGCTTCAAAGCACTGCACAGGCTTCCTGTGGTCCATAGCACCCACTCTGCCACCATTCCCAGGAGGCCACAGGCACAGGAATGTTTTCTGCTCCTCCTTCCTGCACCGCTGGTGCTGTTACAGCCTCCTGGGGAGTGCCCTGGCAGGCCATGCTCCAAGCTGCCTGCACCTGCCACAGAGGTTCCTGTGCTGGTTCTGGATGAAGCCAGTGATGGCCTGCAGAGACTGTCTGTATTCAGGCTTCAGGCTGCATCAAAGCAGCCACAGAATCTTCAGCCTGTCTGTCCCAGCCATATTCATGCAGCACTGCAGCTGAGCTGCCATCTGTGATGGGAACTGCTTGCTGAGGCTTGTTAACCTAGAAGCAGTTCAATAACTATTTGTCAGGGAAAACCTCTGGATAGTTATGGGAAATGTGGTTATTCAGGCTCCAGAATGATCCAAAAGGAAGTTCAGAGACAGACTTTGAGAAGCCAGTATAATTTTCAGGAGTGGCTAAAAATACTGGTAATTATTAAAAGCCAAAGTGGAAAAGGGTTGGTCTGGGTTAGAAGTGTGGCACAGGGAGCTGTGTGTCTGGCCATTCTCTAGGCTGTGTGTCTGGCCATTCTCTAGGCCATGGTGGCACAGGTGAGGGGGCAGTTCCATGGTCTGACCCCAAGACTTTGCACCGTCCCCTGCATACATTTCTCTCTCAATGTGACATGCAGCTCTTCCCTTTTGAGCAGATCATCCTATATCCCTTGCAATACTGGGATTTAGACACCTGTGGATTTCTTAAGTACCTGCTGGGCCTGTAATGCATCATTAGATGCCTAATTATAGTTGCAGATCTGGCAGTTGAGTTTGACATGAGGAGAGCTAAGGCAACAGAGGAGAGATGATAATGCATCCTATTCACAGCCTTTGTTTACAAACACAGTGAGTCTGGCCGGGATGGAGTTAACTTTGTTCCTTGCAGCCCCTGTGGTGCTGCACTTTGTCACTGAAGCAGGGCTGAAAACACACCAGTGTTTTGGTTGTTGCTGAGCAGTGCATGCACAGCCTCAAGGCTTTCTCTGTCCCCTGCAGTGAGGAGGCTGAGGGTGGACAAGAAGTTGGGAGGGGACATGGACACACCTGTCACAGGACAGGTGACCCCAACTGATCAAAGAGATGTTCCACTCTGCTCCATAATAAAGGCTGAAGGAAAGGAGGAGGAAGGGAGGATGCTTCCAGCATTAGCATTTATGTTCCCTAACAATCATTATGCATGCTGAGATCTTGCTTCCGAGGAAGTGCTTTGACATCTGTCTGGCAGTGGGAAGTAGTGAATGTATTCTGCTTTTTGCTTCCCTTGTGCCTTCAGCTTTTGCCTTCTCTGTTAAACTGTCATTATTTCAATTCACAAGACATCTTACCTTCCTTCTATTTTCTCCCCATCCTGTGGGAGAGCAGTAAAGCAAAGGCTGTGTGGGTGTTTGGGCCTTGTCTGGGGATCGTCTCCACCACAGTCTCCTTTCTGTACTTTAACTCCAAAGTATGGGTTTTGGAGATACAAGTTCAGCTCAGCAAATTGCTTTAAGGGTTTGCATGCCAGCTAATGTTTATTTTTATCTTCATATCATGCTATATAAAATTTTTTAGAATTAATTGGCAGTTTCCAAACTGACCTGACAAACATCTGACTTTCAAAGTAAAACCTGAAATTTGGAGTTATTAACTTAGGTTCTATGCATTCTTCATGGAGAGAGAGTGAGATTTTGCTTCAGGATAACCCCTCTGAAACCCTGCATATTTTATTGTGGAAACTGACTCAAAGTTTCTAGATCTAGAACATAGGGAAGAAATTCTCTTCTGAGTCAGGTTAAGTGATCTGTCAGAGCTGTGGAGAAAGTACCTTGAAAGAGAAGCCTTTTCATCCCTCTCAGAAGATCCTGACCCTGTGCTTGTCACACGATATTTAGATACTGTGAGAGTAAGCAGGCTGGTGCCAAATAAGATCAGCTCTTCTCAGGTGCTTTGGAGCTTGTGGGATACCTATTTCAGAGAGCTTCTTGTAGGGACAAGGAGTGGGAAGGGACTGCCTAGAGTACAGTGTGAATTATAACCACCAAATTCCTATGCTGCAAACAAAATGTGTCAGTGCTTTTGACTAGCTAAGAACTTAGCTGTGTCTAAGAAAGTAATGCACTTGGGTTACAGGGAGCTCAGCTTGCCTCCATGGTGTGTTATATGGTGGTCTTGCCTACATCAGGAGAGCTGATGGGATTCTGGTGACCACAAGGAGCTGTCCACATACAGAGGATGAGGAGGCTGTGGTGTTTTTGGAAGCTGTTGCATGGATGAAGTTTAGAGTCTTGGATATCAAGGTCACCTGTGTGAATGTGGCCTTTGTTCCAGCTAGACCAGGTGGGAGAGTTTTGTCCTCTGGCAATTTCTTTCTGGGGAACCAGATGTAAGAACTGAGATGGGGGCATGTAAGACCTGTGAAAATAAAATGGCTGATGGCTTTGCTGGAAATTTAATTTGGGATGTTCAGATGGACTGAACATCCCCACCTTGGAGGGCTTATGGTTCTTCCTCAGGAGGCTGCTGGAGGCTGAAGACATATTGCACTTGTGGTATTTTGCTGGCTAAAGCTTGGTGGTAACACTGGTCGGGTTGCCAGCATGGTCAGTGGTACTGTGATTTCAGATTTACCAGGTTCTGTGGTTAGGGGTGACTTGTCTGTGGCCAGTGGATGGAGGCTGTGCTCAGACTGAGCTGTGACTGCTGGAGTGCTTGCCTGCTGGAGTTGGTTGTGGTTTAAAGCAAGACCTTAATTTCAGCTTTGTTTTTTTGTTTTCCCAGTGGTCATTTTCAAGAGCTCTGAGCTTTACCCAAAGGTGTACTGAGTACACTCCTTACTGGTTTTAGCTGTGGATTCCTGGGGGAGNAACTTAGGTTCTATGCATTCTTCATGGAGAGAGAGTGAGATTTTGCTTCAGGATAACCCCTCTGAAACCCTGCATATTTTATTGTGGAAACTGACACAAAGTTTCTAGATCTAGAACATAGGGAAAAAATTCTCTTCTGAGTCAGGTTAAGTGATCTGTCAGAGCTGTGGAGAAAGTACCCTGAAAGAGAAACCTTTTCATCCCTCTCAGAAGATCCTGACCTGAAACTAATCTGCTGATATTTAGATACTGAACTAAAACTACATCTGTAGAGTTTTGTTGGAGTGTTTAATTGCACACCTTAATGTGCTTGTATCTAGAGTGTGTCTCTATTCTCACCCACGTCCCTTCCTGCCTTCTGAGACAGGCAGCTTTTTTGCTGTTGCTGTTACTTACTTACTTGGAATATTTCAAAATTTACTTTCAATGCCAAATGTCAAATACTGTCACCTCATTTGTCTTATTTCTGTTTTTCACAGCACATTTAACTTAGCATGGTGTCATCTGCACACAATGATCTTTGTGTAAAGTAGCAGGATGCTTTACTAAACTCACTGTCTGTGCTTTGTAACTTCTTTTAAATAGTCCTGAGGAAGAGCTTAAGTGCTCTTTTTCTTCAAACCCTCTTTTTTTCCTAATATGGGATGCTCATTCAAAAGAAAAGAAAATCTTTTTTTTTTTTTTACTGAGTAAAGAATGTTCCCTACCCCACTATCTTATTGTGCTTAAGTAATTGAGCATTTTGTTTTGTACCTTTTGTCTTAAAAGTGTATCATGTCCTGCTGGTACTGTACCTTTGTGCTGTTAAGACTCCAGGAGCTTAGGTCAGAGTCCCTTATAGTTAATTGCAAATAAATGGATTTTATATCCACACCCCCGAGCAAATTCAGCTCTCCATATGTGATGATTATTGCTGCAATGGCTTACCAGCCCTGGGCTTTAGGTTGCTTGCTAAGAGTTCCCAGTGAGGAGAAAGGATTTGAGTATGTGTTGATGGAGGAAAAACTCTGGAGACTGATTTGGCTGCATGCCTCTTCTGAGACAAAAAACGTCTTTTTGTGGTGAATTTGGGAGGTTTCTGAAAAGAGGAGTTGGTAGAGGGTGCACAAGTAAAGGAGGGAGAATCACATGAAAGACTTGAGTTCTAAAGAGAATGGCATTTCAGAAAAGGACTAAATCACAAAAATATGTTTATCATTAACAGAATGAACAATTGCTGAAAAACGCAGTAATTGTATTTATGCAGCTTCAACTAGAATAGGCCATATGTGTCAAAACACTGTATGTGACTGTTAAAAATGCATGTCTCTAAGGGTAAAATAATGGAAAATGTTTTAGGGACTCTTTAGACATTAGGCCCTGAAAATGGCTTTAAAATTTATACCCTTTTGGAGCTAATCTTCAAGCACAGTTGTGCATTGTACTTTAGTTTTTATTGAGAAATGTCTTTGTGTGTGTACCTAATTAAAAGGCAAGATTTATTCCATTGTATTTTTTCCTTTTAATTAGCCTAAGTCTCTTGGATACCGTATGCCACTCTGTAAAGTATCATTTGTGTGTCATTTGAAAATTTCAAAAGTAAAATTTTAAAAATGTTTTGCTGTTGCCAGAAAGGATTTGATGTGTTCAATGCACTAGACTTAATGGAAAACAAAACATTCCTGGAAAAACTCAAATTTGGGATTGGAGATGGAAATTTGCAGTATTACTTGTACAACTGGAGATGTCCAGGCATGGAATCTGAAAAGGTAAGGGAGAAAAATGAGTTC
The DNA here is from genome assembly GCA_013401375.1 of Spizella passerina. Lineage (NCBI taxonomy): Eukaryota > Metazoa > Chordata > Aves > Passeriformes > Passerellidae > Spizella > Spizella passerina. Next base: position 13,651 of record WBNQ01011095.1, read on the forward strand.
CTGAATTCCATTAGATGTAATGGTACATTAATTTACACTGGACAACAATGGGCAGAAGTTTTAAAAATACTGTAATTGGCCCTGCTTATGATCCATAATTGAGATGCAGAAGACTGCTGATGTTTAGGTTTACTGCCATACTTGAACTAAAATACCATATTTTTCTTCTTCCTTTAGGTTGGTCTTGTATTACAATGAGAACGCTCATGTTTCTAGAACTGTTGAGGTCATCCTTTGAGTTAATTTGATCTCCATAACTCTTGAAATGGTCTTGTTCAAGAGGAGTAAAAGCACAACGTCAGTGATACTGAAATAGTCCATTAAATCTGATCAGTGAAGACATCCACATGTGACCAAATTTATGCATTTTCAGATAGATCAGACGGTTCATGAAACTCTTCTATTGTCCATGAAAAGAATAAAAAGCACATTCATTTAAGTTTCAAAGCTTAGCTTGCACCTGGATGAGAAGAAGGTATTTTTTTCCACTCTGTAGAAAAGACTGTTTTGTATAAACTGAACTTCAGTGGTGGATTAGGGTACAAAAATATTTGCTATTATGTGGATGAACTGCTGCATTTCTATTTATTAAGTGGTGATGTATGTATGTCAGTGTAACAGAATGAAGGATACAAACTGGAGTATCTTTGCTTATTTACTTAACATGGATATCATCATTTGGGGGAAAATCATGAAGTATGATACCTTTGTAGCTCTATGAAAGTCCTGGATGTTTTTGTAACTGGAGCAGTATGACAGTGTACTGGTTTAACTAGTGCATTTGTTTCTCCATAAGCAACGCTGCCAAATCAATAAAAAATACAGATTTGTACTTTGATCTTCAATAGATCAGTGGATTGATTTAACAGTATCGCACTGTTCAGTGCAGGTGTTACCTATGTTGCCAGAATGATAAGACATTACTGTACTTAATTTACAGTTGTGGCACAATACCTTAGTTTTTCCTCAGTAGAATAACATCAGCCTGTGTGTAAAACTAAGAATTTTAGTAGTGCTATCAGGATATTTATAGTTTGAATGTTTTCAACGCTTCTGCGAAATTGCACATATTCCTTTGTCTACTCTGATTTCCTATGAAGTCTGTAATTCTAATGAAAAGTACCTTGTGTAAATATGTATTCATAAATTGTTCCTGGTAGTGTTTTTATCCTGACTTTGGAACAAGAAGTTTTGCTATATATGTGGCTGGTAAGCAGAAGAGAAATGCTCTGCCCTCAGTCCTTGGAAGTCTCTGTACTGCACTTCCTGAAATGTAGAAGGGCTGATCTTTGTTGTTGGGTGGAGCTGTTTTAATTCCCTCATGAATGCTCGGCAATGGGAGTGGCTTCTGAAGCACTTTATATGCATTCCAGCAAAGCGTCATAGCTAGAGAGGATAGCAGTTCTTTCAGCTCATGGATGCTGCAGAAGCGTGAGCACTGAGAAAATCTGTGTTAAGAAACTGTTCTAGCTGAAAGTGCCAAATTGTGGTATAGTGAAGCCTCTGTGCTGTGAGCATCTTTTGAATGTGACTTGAATATCTCATGAAATGCAAATGTCTGACTTTCCTTTTGAACATGCCTGTAATTCTGACAGCAGATTTTGCTGAAAGTTTAATTCTGTACATGAAGATAAATTTGTCTGTTCTTCATAACTGTTAGCCCTACCCACTACCTTGTAGTAGTGGGGTTTTTCTTTCTTCCTGCTCCCTTTCCACTGTGTGAATGGTTTGTGGTTTGGTTTCTTTTTCTTGTTGAATTGTGGTGAGAGGATTCTGCCCTAGAAACAGTGATAAATACTTTCCCTTATGCATTATAGCTGATTAAAGCATTCGACCTCCTTCAAACAAAGGAAGGGACTGAACGTGGTTTGTTTGACCCCTGGCTGTGCACCAGCTCAGGACCTCATGAATTTAAAAGGACTTCACAGGAAATCTCACAGTGCAGTTGGGCTTTACATCTCTGGCCACTCTTGATACCTCCCTCCTAGTAGCAGTCAAAGCAGGTGGTGCAGAGACAGCTTGGACTCTGTGTGAGGCCTGAGCAGAATTAAGTGCCTGAAAATGTCATTGATGGTAGCGATACCTGAAGTAACAAGAAGGATTTAATCTTTACTCCATCAAAGATTTAAGTTTTTATCTCCTAGAAGACAAGGTGGTGCCTCCTTGGCAGGCATTTTCCTGGAGGACTCTGGGATGAGGTTCACCAAGGAGCTCAGTGTGTTCCTCTTCAGCTCTTAAAGGCAGAGCCTCAGCAGTCCTTACTCAGGGCTGCCTGAGGTGAGCTGGGACAGCAGGGCATAGCTCTGTCCTCGTAGCAAAGATACTTCCTTGCTGAGGCAGCCCAGGTGATCCTAGCCCAGGTGAATGATATGTTCATGTTCTCTGCCTTTCTTCCCTTCAAAAAATTGTGGTGGAAGAAATGTTAGGCAGATGATTTCTTTTCTCCTCTGAAATCAGAAGGCAGATCCTCCCAAATATTGTCCTTTGTATAACTGAGGCCATGATAGGATCAAGTATGTCCAGGTAGAAGACATACATGAACATGGGTTTCCTGCAGCCTGGCTTCTGCCTAAATCCTCAGATTAGGGCACATGAAGGAAGGAGCATGGCCAGTCTTGTGCTCTCTTCTAGTAAAATAGTGCCATTTGCTTCTGAATTCAGGGGATAAACTTCTGTCTGGCTCCCTCTGCATGTTCACTAGGGGGCTGGAGGGCAGAGACCTGCTCCTGTAGAAGCTGTACAGCACTGTAGCTGAGAGAGAAAATTTATCAGCCAGAGCATGAGGGAAGCAGGCATCTAAGCCTGAGTGTTTGGGCAGCTCTTGAAAAGTTCTCTTCATGGACTTGTGTGTGTTAAGCATGGCCTCTTCCGTCCCTGCTGAGTGCTCTTCACTTGTAGTGTTTAGCTGAAGTATCACAGCATCAAGAGGATTTGACTCTTGAAGGTGTCCCAGCCTGCACCCACATAATATCTCCAGAGGTGAAAATTGTGGCAACTCACTTTGACTTCCTAGGCAGGTACTAAACAAAAGGTGAATATCTGTGTGATCTGTGTGGGGCCACTGTCAGGAGCTCAGTAGGAGAGACCCTCTCTCATAGGGTTGAACCTGTGTGCATTAGTCCTGCTATGAAGGTAAGACTCCTCAGAACCTAATAGGTGTTTGCAAAGGCTTGGCAAATGTAAAGCTTGCTCTACCACCTTTTGCACCTGGCTTTTTAAACATCTGTTATTTCTTTCCCAAAGTAACTTCCTATCTGCAGAGGGAAGCCAAATCCCTGAAGACAGAGATCGACCTGGGCAGGCAGTGAAGTGCTTGAAAGATGATTGCTGTGCTTATGTTCTTTACCAAAGCTAATCCTTATGCTCTGTCTAAATGCTACAACTCTTATGCTATGGTTAGCCAGCCTGGGAATGAAACACACTAGCGCTAGCATGCCTTCCAAGTTTTATGCACTCAGAAATCCAGAAAAAAGGACTTGTATAAAGGACTGTGAAGCAAGGCAAAGAAATCTCACCTCTTCTTGAACCCTCAGACACGGACAAAAATTGTAGCATTTAAATGCTGTGTTTAAACTTCAAGGAGCATCATGACTACACAATCACTGCTCATTGCTACTGCCTGCCTATGTTCATAGTTGGTATCATGAACTAAAGCAATCTCTAAATAAATGCAAAATACAGATGAGCTATTGGATGGCAGTGGAAGTCTGGATTAACAAATATCTGAAAAGTAATGTAAATTTTACCTTTTAAGGAACAACAAAAGTTACTCAGTTAAGGTATTTTATGCTTTCTTCTACAAGTAAATTCCTAGGCTGTTGATTGCCTAAATCGCAGTGCTATTTCCCTTCCTTCCTACCACCCAACTCCCTCATTAGAAAATTGTTCATAGTCCCCTGTAAAATTAAAGGAAACTCAGAAATTACATTTTCAGTCTTGTAGCAGTTACAGTTCTCATCTACGTTATATAAAACAGTATATGGCTTATGTCAATTTCCTGGGAAATAATGTTAGATTTCATTTAGAGATCCAATGGAGTTTAGGTTTACATTTTCTCAGAGGATATGTGTTGATAGTTTGCATATGGAAGTATTTTTTTTAATACTGCAGCAGTAGTAATTTGGATTTGTATTTGGAAATAGCTTTTCCTTCAGCATACCATGCACCAGAAATCAGGTGAAACCCAAGTCTGCATACATTTGTGACCAAGAACAAGTTGTTCAGCAAAACAAACTATAATAAGAGTTCAAAAGGGAAGTGTGCCTGTGCTATTTACTTGAACCCAGCTTTAAAAGACTTATACTGGCATGGACCTTTGTTTAAATAAACTTTCACTTTTGGTATTTATTTGTTTGAGTAATTATACTTAAATCTCTTTTGTTTAAAGCATGTTCATCTGTGTAAAAAGACAGTTCATTTAATGCTTTGTATTCATTCCAAAGAAGTATAAATTATGTCTTAAAATTACTTTGGCATGTTCATTACCCGCTTTAACTCTGATCTCCAGCTGCAAATGAAAATACTTACCCCCAGTAAAGACTAACACTCAAGTCTGAACAGTATTTTTTATTAAAGCAGAAAGTACCTCAGCCAAATGCAACATGAAGTTCACCCTGTATTCAAGACCTTTACACTGTAAAGCCTAAAAGAACTGTTAGAACTGTACTCCATCCTGCATTTAAAAATCTAATTAGCAGAAAGGACCAAACTCAGTTATGCTGAAAAAGCCTTTTTCTTTTTGCGAGGTGGTTTCTTTATCTTATTGGGATTTGGGACAAGTTTCTTGATTTTCAAAGGCTGCAAAATTACATGTGAAAGATCAGGCTGACTGCTTTCCGTATGCTTCCGCTTCTGACTTGTGAGCTTATCCCCCAGCACCTCTGCAAGCTCTTCGGGTTCCAGACTTCCTGAGGAATCTGTCTCTGCATAAGCCATGGATTCTTCAGTTCTGTACTGAAACCACGGCACTTCCAAGGCCGGTATCTTTGGGATTATGGCTGCTACAGCCTCGGTGAAGGTGTCAGAGTGCTTTCTGAAGCCCAGCGCCAGGACGGAGGTCAGGCCGAGGAGGGGCGCGAGGGTCTCGCTGAGGCGCGGCACCTGCCCCGCCGGCGTGGCGCGGCTCGCGCTCAGCTCCACCAGGTGCGACGTGAGCATCGCGGGCTTGGCAGACTTGCACACCAGCAAGAGGAGAAGTTCATTTTTTTCCAATGCTTTTGTAACTTCATTAACTCCAATAGCAAGCTGTCTTCTGATACTTATGTCAGTCCATCCTGGTTTTTGTTGGTGGCTTTCTGCTTCCTCTTTGGGGTAGTCATTGGTGCCGGCATCACACTTTCTTTCTGTTTGTTTTTTTGTGAGGGAACGTTTTTTCTTCCTTGGACTCTCAATCTTTTTAAATCCAATATGTTTAATCCTTTCTTCTAAGGTCTCCAGTATAAAATGCATATCTTCTCCATCGATGGTTTTCCATTGGAAAACAAAGGGGTTATCTAGACACGTTTTTACAGTGGTTTTCTTTGCTTTCCGAAGTGTTGCCGTGCCTGGCTGAATTACAGACATCCTGAGGTGGTTGATTCTGTGTTTTGTCACCCTAGGAAGAAAGAGCAAGACATAACTTCAAATACTGTACTGTCTGCTGTGGACATTGTTACCAGAAGCTTCTTCTGGGAATGCAGAAGAGAAACGTTGCATGTCAGTGATACTGGCATCTATCAACCTCATGGCACCAATCCTTCACACATCTTCCACCAGGCAGGTGTGGACTTGGGTTTTTTTAATAAATAAAAAAAGCTGGACAGGACAGTATGGCAACAGCAGTGACAATAGACCCTTCTAAAGCTGAACAAAAGCAGCTGGAGGTATTACAGATGAAAAAAACCACAAGCCCAACCAAGCAACAGCCTATCCTCAGAATCACAGGTTGAAGGACCACTCCATTTTCACTGTTGCCCAGCTGCATTGCCCCCCCCATGACATGGGAGGGGGAGAAAAAGGCAAAAAATCACAACATGAAACAAGTTCCTGAATTTATTTAGGAATTTTATAAATCTGTTTTTTCCATCTTTAATCCATGCCTTTGTGTTTCCCTGTATTTGGGAGGTATGATAAAGACTTTTTAACAATTTCTGCTTTCAGGGAAGGAAGGCAATCCCCTGCATGCCTCCAAAAGTTCAGAAGGGGTCTTTTGTGCCACCTGGACAATGCCTTCAGGGGTGAGAAAAACTGAACAGGAGCAGAGAAAGTGTAATTGTTCTTGCTCTGATTGATCTACTCTGGAGTAGCAGTGAAGACAAGAGGTCAAGCCTGATGGCAGTCCCTGGTAAATTGCAAAGCTCCCAATTCCAAAATACAAAAAAAAACCACCGGGGCACTCTTGAGTACTCTCAGAATAATCGATGAAATGCCCTGGGCCACCTCAGTGATGGTCCATCCAACCCAGTTATCTGCTTCCAACAGTGGAAACTGGAGAAACCAGCTGGGGAGGACAGGGCTGGCATTCCCCTCAGCTCCCAGGCACGAAGAATAGTTGCATCTGGGCTGTAAGGATAAAGATGTGCAGACTTGACCTATGAGTCCTTCATGGAGCTATCAATTCATGCAGTTATCTAATCCCTTTTGCCTGCCATCACAGTAGCAACAACCAAAAAGTGAACACAACTGAAAAATGGACATGACCACAAGAATTCTTACGTGTGACTGAATGGAAGCTTGTGATTGTTAAAAAAAAAAAAAAAAAGAGCTCTGGGTTATCACTTTTTAAAGCTTTTAATTAGGGATGCTCTGATGACCTTTGACAGGCAAAATCAGCAACAAACACAATAAGAAAAAAATCATGTTCACAGTTCAAAGATGACATTTTCCTTTTCAAAATGGGCATTCCTGAGGAAGACAAGCGTGCAGGAGTAAGGAAACAGAGCAACGAGTGAACAAACGAACACAGCTCCTCCACCTCGCACCGCGGTCGCGACCCCCGCGCTTCCGGCGGAAGGGAGATGGCAGAGACACAGCCCGCTCCGCCAGGAACCTCGGCAGCGCTTCCGCCGCCGGGTGCTCCGGGGCTGCTCCAGCTCCCGGCAACAGCGAAACGTGGGCTAAGCACGGCCCCGCACAACGCCGGCTCCCTGTGCGGCGGGGGCTCCGCCGAGACCGCAGCACGCTCTCCCCAAACCGCCCTACATAAGATCGTTTCCGCCGCCCCTCAGCCGCCAAGCACTGCGGGCCGGCCCGGCCCCGGGGAGCGGAGGGGCCCAGACCGCAGCTGCCCCGCGCCCGCCGGCGCAAAGCCGCCCTTACCTCGGCCTTCCCGCGCTCCAGGAACACGCCGCGGGACGCTGCCTGGTCCCGCTCCGCCCCCGGTCCCGCTCCGCCCCCGGACGTGGCGGGGGAGTCTCGCCGCGGCGGGGCGGTGTCCGGAACGGGCCGAGCAGGAAGAGCTGGGGCGGCGCTGTGGCGGCTCTCGGCGGGCGGGCGGGCGGTGCCCGCGCTGCGCTCAAGGCCGCATGCCCAAGCGGCCGTAGCGTTAGTGCACAGCAGCCATAAAGCGCTGGTGCCCGGGGCCTGCCCTTGGCGGGTTTCACCGTAGGCTCACTACTGGCGCTCCCAGAGCTCGAGCGCTCCCGGAAACCGGCGCATAGGCGATGGCAGACCTGCTTAGTCCCATGTCAGCTAATCCAGTCAGGGCCGGGTCACCAGGTGCTTCATAGGGGCTTCACAGCCCCAGGACAGTCCCTCGCTGCAGTGCAGTTTGCGCCGTGCCGTGCACGGACGTTGTGTGCTGTGACCAAGGTGACAGGTGAGGACTGGTTCCATTCAGTGTTCCCTGCAATCTGCCCTCAGCCTTTAACAGATCTTCACAAGTGCGTTCATTTTCCACATTCACCGTAGTGCACAGCATGGTTAAGCGCAGCTTCTTGGCCCTGAGAGAGCAGAGCTTCTTTGCTAGGGCACCGGTACTACAGAAATGTTTCAAGTTTTTATTTTAATCTCCTATTTACTTACATTTACTTGGATTGTTTCCTTGTTAATTCCTGATTTAATTTAACCTGGACTTGTTTCCCCTCAAATTACTTTTTCGGCATGGTTTTATGGAAGTTAGTGGGTTAAAAATGCAGAAGTACCTACCATAGTTCAAACTATGCTTAGGGAATTATGTACATGTGAAAAACGCCAATCACTTGGGTTTTTTTAAATTTTAAAAGTTTAATAGTACTAAAATGGTTATAAAAATAGTAATACAATTAGAGTAATAATAATTTGGACAGTTTGAATTAGGACAATATGAGTCAATAGAACCAATGAGTTATGGACGTCCGGGTACCTTTTTCTGGGCAGCATGAGCCTGAGAAAGGACACATGTTAACAAAGGATTAATCCCTAAAAACAATAGTTNGGTGTCCTGTGGCTGCTGTCTCAATGCAAGTCTTTTCTTTTAAAAAAGTATCCTACATAAGATCGTTTCTATTTTAACATTTTTTATAACCTAAAACTATATTTAACACATTACTTAAGAGAAATAATACATCATTACTTTCTAACACAACACATATAATACTCACTTTAACATTTGCCAAAAGCCAATCGTAGAATACACATTTTTCACATACATAAGTGTATAGAGACATGAATATAAATAATTCATTGATAGAAGAGAGATGGATTTTTTTTTTCTTCAGTGGTTACACTTGTAGGGTAGTCTATCAATTGATTTTATATTTTTATTCTATACTTAGTAGACCTAATTGAAAATCAGCATTTTGTGTATACACAAATGCACACACAAAATCAGTGTATTTTGTGTGTGTAGCCACTTGTGTGAGGCATCCTTGAGATGACCCTCATGTTTTCAGAGCTGCAGCTGAAGGGTGCGAGGTCCCAGGTTGGCTGGACATGGACATGGTCAGGGACTGCGGCAGAAGGAACATTTCCAGTAACTGGACTGGTTGCACTTCAAATCACTCAAAAAATTCCTTTGTCAAACAAACGGCTTGGGAATCTTTCTGCTCTCAGCCTGGCAGCCTAATCCCCAGTGGTGCGGCTGGAGCTGAGGCTTTAGCGGAACCCGCGGGGGTTTAGCAGCGCTCCGTGCCCCCCCCCCTCGCCGGCGCTGTGGCGGCGGGAGCCGAGGCGGGCAGCGAGTCCCCGTGTGAGCCGGGCTGAGCTCACGGGCGCCGTCCCAGCGCCGCCGCAGCCCGCTGGCAGACGTGCCGCGTCCCCGCCGCAAGGAGAAGGAGCGAGGCCGTTCCCTGCGCATTCCCGCAGCATCATGACTCTCCAGGTACGCAATTCTGCATCTGGGGAGACAGGAGAGGAGAGGGATGCGCTGTGCGTCTGTGTGATGCCGTGCTGGAGACTGTGGTGTTTCTTCCGCGTAAAGATTTTTACTGCAGAATCAAGGTTACCTTGTGGCAAGGGAAATCTGCCTGAACCCTTGGAGGTTAAATGGTGCATTACTTTTCACAAGTGGAGGATGAGAAGCAAGCTGGTTAATTTGAACTGTTTCATGAGTCATGTAATATTTTGGAATTTCTTTTTTTTCATGGGTCATGTAATTTTACCTGTTCAGAGTATGCATGAATTATGTTTCTCCAGGCGTGCATCTGAGTTTTCTAGGACTGAGTTAGACATGGAAAGGCAGATACATACTTATGTTTTTAGGTTCTAGCTGGTTGCTTGGAGCTGTTAAAGGAGGAGGGAAACTTCTAATGCTGAGACAGTGCTATATGTGCATTTGGGAAGTGTAAATAATTTTTAAATAAGTTGTGCGGATTTTTTAGTGTGTATGCATCTTTGGACTGCTACAATTTGATAGGTTTGTGTTTTGGTAGGAGAGCTTCTACTTACCCTCTAGCTAGACAGAGTGCTTCTTTTTATGTACTCTCTGATTGTAGCTTTAAATAGCTGTTGAGGAAATTATCTTCATTGCTGGCTTTTAGCATCCTACCTTTGTGGGAAACTATGAATACTTCCCTTGTCCTGGCCATGTCCTGATAGATTAAGCTGATTTTCTTCTTTAGGCTTTCCTATTATCCCTTTCACTTTCAAGATTTGCAAGCTCTTCTATCCCTGTCTCATTATGTCTGCCTCAGCTTAGTTAGTGTGCATTTTGCAAAGAGTGAGCAGCACAATGCTGTGACCTAGATGCAGGGAGTGCGCTGCCAGCAGCTTAGCAATTTTCTTCTGAGCTTCAATTATGCTGAATAGCACAGAGGTTTCATTGTGCTATGTTACAGCTAAGAAGAAATCTCTTTCTTAGGTGGGTCAAAATTGCCAAATCCCAAACATAACACTACCTTTGCATAATTAATAATTGCTGAAATTACAGCTTGTTTTATTCTGCCTTAAACTCAATCTAGCGAGTGAATTTATTAGCCTGATGATTTAAGCAATGAGCCATAAATTATGATAAGAAAGAGCTGAAGGCAGTATGATATGCTGTTTCATAGCTGCATAGAGTTATACTTAAACATAAAAATCAGTGGTTGAAATTTTAAGATGCCATATGCATTCTGCATTAGACATTATAGAGCTTGTCTGTCCACATTGGTTTGGTTGACAGTAACCAACCATATCCATAAGTTTACTGAATCTAGCTGTATGGGAATGAGGACAAATGAATAAAATAATGTTTTCTTTAGTGAGGCTGCAAAATATTTTTAAGTTTTGCAAACTGGTAAAATATTCTGCTGTAAATGAAGAATTCATTCAAGCTTTTTTCTTCACAAAAAGACAGTGTCTGATAATTTGTGCTTTTATCTTTAAGGCACATGTGTATGTTTATGACTGTATATATTTTTATTCTTTTTATTTGAGGAGTTAAAGGGAATTTTATCAGCACATGATTAACAGAAAATTACATTTTTACAGGCTGCTCATAAGCATGTTGTGTAAGCAGGCAAATCCTAAGCAACAGTCTGTGCAGAATGATTGGCTAGAGGAGGATAAAGAACAAAAGGTTTTGTATTTAGATTTCATTTCTGCAACTTTCTTGCTCTGTAAGATATGCCTTTGCAAATCTTTGAACTATCTTGTGATACTTGCCTATAGATGCAAATAGAATAAGATTATAGGAAAATAAGGTTATTAACTTAATGGTTTCCTTAACTTTTTATCTTTTGTCTTGTACAATTGAACGGGGCTTCTGATTCATTCTTGCTGTGAACTTGTCATGGTTTAACACTACCCAGCAAATAAGTACCATGCAGTCACTTGCTCACCTGCTTCACCTACGGTGGGATGGGGAGGAGAATTGGCACTGAGAAGGGGGAGGAAGCAAAAACTCATGGGCTGAAATAAGAATAGTTTAATGATTTTTTTAAAAAAGTAAAATATAATACTGTGATAGTAGTAATGAGAGAGAGAGAAAAAGAGAGAGAGGAGAGAGAGTGCGTGTGCAGTTAAACCCAGGAGAAGCACGTGATGCACAGTACAATTGCTCACTACCCACTGACCAGGGCTGAGCCCATCCCTGATCAGCAATCAGTCCCTCTTGGCCAACTCCTCCCAGCTTCTACACTGGGCATGGATGTTCTGTGGTGTGGAACATCCCTTTGGCCAGTTTGGTCAGCTGTCCCCGAGGTGTTCCCCCCCTTCCCCAGATTCTTGTGCAGCTCCTCACGTTCAGAGCATGAGATACTGAAAAGCCCTTGGCTCAGTGCAAGCACTGCTCAGCAACAACCAAAACATCACTGTGTTACCAACATTACTCTCATCCTGAATCCAAAACACTGCACTGTACCAGGTACTAGGGAGAAAATTAACTGTACCCCAGACAAAACCAGGACAGAAGTTTAGATCAGAAAACAATTCCAGACTTGTGAAAGATTTCCACAGATTTGAATGGTCCTTGTACATCAGCGCTGGCAGAAGCTCACATGCAGTAGCAACTTATTTAATTTAATGTTAACAATGTGGCAACCTAGTTAGGGTTCACTATTGATACAAATTTTAAATCTTACAATTAAAAGAGTCCTACTATTGTTTGCACCTGTGTGGATAATATTAAGAGATGTCTGTGATGGAGGAGTCAGACATAGTTATGACATAGTCAAGAATGTCACATTTCTAATGTTTGGCTTAATAATGAAATATTTATTTAATAAAATTGTAGCTATAAAAAATGCCTTGAGCAGTAGGTCATCACATTTATTTTCATAAATGAATGTCCATCCCTTTTATACATCTGTACCAATAGTATGACTTTAAATGCTTTGCTTTCAGGACTATCAAATGTACAGTTCAGTTTCTTTGAACCACTATTTTTAATTCTTTGGTAAGGTAGTTTGCATTGCTAATTTTGTTTCCCCTCGTTAAATGCTTCTCCATTAGAAATGCTGTACATCTACTGAGAACACTTGTTAGTGCATAGGAGTTTTTGTGTCATGACACTTGCCTTGCTACCTCAGTACAGAACGCCCTCATTTGCTAATGTAGCATGCCTGGAGCACGGCACAGCAGCGTGGCACGGCCAGAGAGACTCAGGGGCAGGCTGGGATGCCAATTCAGAGCATGTGAGCTCCTCTGCAACCCCCATGTCCCTGCCTCTTCCTCGAGGTGAGCACAAAGTGGAACAGGCCTGTTTTCATGGAAGGATAAGGCACCTGACTGTCAAAAAAAGCCCTATGAGCAGTCTCACAGGGACTGTGAGTTCAGACTCCTGCTTGTGGCAGTGTCTGTCCCGTCCCTGCTCCCAGCTGAAGGCACTCATGCTGTGCCTAAGACACAGGGCAAGGTGCTTCTGTCCCAAACCCCAAATTCTCTGCCTGGGCTGGTGGGACTTCCTGGCCCCAAACACATGGGTTCATCATTCTGGGTTTGCTGCTGAAAGGAAGAATTGTGGTATTTACTTACTTACTATGGGCCTCAGCAATTTTTGGTGAAAAATTAAAAATGAGCTTAACATCTGAACTTGATGAAGCATTTCAGGTTGTTGTAGCAAATCCAGGTACAGTTGCTGTGCAGGAGGAGACCAAGAGACAATACAGCAAAAGAAGAAAAATTAAAATTTCAAAACTTCCATGAAAGCAAATATTAATATTACAAAAAAAACTGAGAAGGGATACTGTAAGGCCATTTCAACATTATTGATTCAGCTTTTATGTGTAGTCTAGACCACACAATTTTGATTTATCTAAATTAGAAACAATATATATACATAACATATGAACGTATTCTAAGCCTTTTGATTTTTTATTCTAGAAAAATCCTGTAATTTTTTTGCAGCACTCCCAAATGCTTGGTTGGTAAAAAAAAATAAATCTACAGTGTTCTTAAAAGAAATCAGACACAAAAAACTGGACTTAAAGCTTCATGCTTTTCTGTGGTTCTATGGTATAGTTGCATTTTAGTAACATTGAGAATTATTTTTATTAAAACAGGAGCAAACTACATAAGTAATTACATGTTTCCGTATATAAAGTTCTAGATTTAAAAATATAATTTGGAATGAATTTAATCTAGAATTTAGTGCAGAAACTGCCAAATCACATACTTTATTGAATGACCAAGTGTCAGATCTTTAAGAAGACAAATGGCAATTGGAATCTGCCTAATTCTCAGAAGAATTGCTGTATTCAAAATAGAACAGCAGCACTTCTCAAACTTAAAACAGTCATTTTCAATTTTAGCACACCAATTCTTCTCTGTACTCCTCCCTCTCCACTACTGGGCCTTTGGTTCAGGGAGGCCTTGGTGGGAATCTCCCAGACACTTCTGCTTGTCATTTATGCAGGCATTAAGGTTCTCATTGAGTTGAAAGATTATTTATTAAAAAGCATCTGCGTTGCTGCAGGGTTTTGGTCTTTTCCTTTCATTTCACTTCAAGGGTGCCAGGAATTGAGAGACCTTCAGATGTGTATTGCCATCATGAATCCTTTCCATCTAATGTTCTGTGATTTACAGCTGTAGTTTAAAGAATATTCAAGATTTAATTGCTGTTTTGCAGGGAGCTAGAATGCCTTTTAAATCATACATCATGATTTTTTTTAAACATTCCTTTTAAATGCACCTCTCTGCCTGCTGTTCCTTGTTGCAGCACTGCTGTTACAGATGTACATCCTCCTGTGGCGAGCACTTTTGTTCTTAGAAGGCTTGTGCTTTCCCTTTGTGGGTTTCATAGAGCAATTCAAAGTTTCCAAAAAATCAGAAATTCCTCAGAAGTTTGTATCTGGCAAATCTCATTAGCCAAACTAAATTTCCAGACCAAAATAAAAAGTGAATTCCATCTTAGGAGGCAGAGGTGACTCACTTGGTGGTAGAGTGGCCAAGTTTCAGTGCAGGAAGCTGCAGGGCACCCAGCTACCTGTCCTTACCCTGTTTTGCCTGCTGCTCCTGCCTCCTGCAGCCACCAGCTGGCGTGTCCTTACGTCAGTGAATACATGGTGATTCCAGGGAAGGGCCTTTCTGTGAGGAAAGATGCTTGAACATCACTCTCTAATTAAATTACTACTCATTTTTCCTTCTTAAATTTTAAAAAAGAAATAACCTTTCTCTTGTGCTTTCTCTTGTACTTTCTCTCTGTTTAAATACAGAATGCTGTAGTGAACCTAGCTCTCATTCCTATTTGCTTATTTCCATCACCTGACCCACCCAGCACAGTCACTTGCCAAGGAGAAAGGCATCAATTAAGGAGATAAACATGCATTAGGTTTTCTTAAAAAAAAATAAAATAAAATCTTTCCTGTAACTAAAGGGAAAGGTGGTATAAAGAAGCACAGTGCAGACTTCTGAGGTAATGCCAGGATCTCAGTGGTGTGTAAACAGAGCCACAGTACTCATGCTCAAATCATTGCTGACTTTTACACAAACTTTTAAGCTGAAGTAGTGTGTTGATGCTGGCTAAATGCCAGTACCCACCAAAGCCACTCACTCACTCTCCTGCAGCAGGACAGAGGAGAGAAAATTTAACAAACGGTTCATGGGTTGAAATAAGGACCAGGAGAGAGATCATTCATCAAATACCATCAAGGCAAAAGAGGCTCAACTTAGAGACATAAAGTGAATTTATTTCTAACAAAATCAGAGCAGGATAATGAGAAGTAAAATAAGCCCTTATAAACACCTTCCTCCCTTCTCAGCTCTACCCCCTACCCCAGCAGTGCAAGGGAATGGAGGTTGTGGTCAGTTCATGATCCATGGCTTCTCCTGCTGCTCAAGGAGAGGAGT
>WBNQ01011096.1:0-18206 GCA_013401375.1 Spizella passerina
GGGCAAGGACATTTGCTGCTGTGACAGGGAAGATTCTGAAACCTCTTTTGAGGATAAACATAGCAATGCTGTGTCTATATCTATATATATAGAACTGGCTCCTGCCAAGAACATAATCTCTGTCTGATGTTCCTGGCAGAATCTTGCTCAGCACCCAGCACTGTTGGGATTCCCCACAGAAGGGTATAAGGCTTGTGGTGACCTCTTAGAACAAGATTGTGTTGGGCTTGGCCCTATCTGGGATGTCATTGATGTAAGCTTT
The DNA here is from genome assembly GCA_013401375.1 of Spizella passerina. Lineage (NCBI taxonomy): Eukaryota > Metazoa > Chordata > Aves > Passeriformes > Passerellidae > Spizella > Spizella passerina. The sequence continues at coordinate 263 of WBNQ01011096.1, forward strand.
GCTTATGGGCTCAACAGGCAGAGGAGCTGAATAAAATTTTCATCCAAGAGAAACCAGGCCCATTCTAGTCAGTTTTTGTAAGTGGTAGGACTTTTAGCCTGATGGGGAAATATCTGCCTTCCACACTTTGAGTGTTACTGGTTAAGAAATGATAGTCAAAGAAAACATGTTCCCCCAACTCTGCCATTCCCAAGGAAGTAAAATGAAAAGGAAGTTACTTGTTTCTGAATTTAAGGCCTCAGGTTTCAATATCACCCCCATGAAAGGAGAGGCAGTGTTAAACAAAAGCCTTCTGTAGTTTTAGTCATAGAAATTGCAGGTGCAGGCCAAGAGCTGTATTATTGTGCTGATGTTGATAATGGGAGCTTCTTATCAAGCACAGATCTTGATCTGGTCATGAGATGTTTGAGTTGTACCTACACCAAAACTGGCAGCTCTAGAAAGCCAAGGTGAGAGCATTTTCTGATACATGGTGGCCTGATGTAGAGTATCAGTTCTCAGCAGGGATTTGGAGAGTTCTCCCAGTGTTCCACACATGTAGAAAGAAAAGGTAGATGTAGTGATTAGTAGCATGCAGAGCTCAGAGGTGTTGTAAGGCCTGCTGTGCATTCTGGAGTTCTCTGAAGTTCCTGGAAGACAGAAATTGTAACCATGTATAGTTGCTGCAGTATAGCTGTTAACAGGATGTGCACTTGTCATTGGTTTAGCCCTTCTCTGGCCCTGTGTGACCTTCCAAAAGCATCAAACGTTGATGATTAAGCTGATACATGGTTACTTCCAATGTATTTTATTTTAGCTTCAATTCTTACCTAAATGGATGCATTGATCTCTCTAAGTGTTGCTATGGTATGATTTCTGTGTTACACTAACATAATGTTCCTGAAATGTTTAGACCTATAAACCAGAAAGACTTAATTGTTGCACAGAGTTTTTAATAGCATTTCAAGGACTTATGTACCTGGAGTCATAAGGACTATTTAAGTATGTGAGAATATTTGTAAGAAGCAGAATACAAGTAGAGAAAATATGGTGAGGTTCCTCAGGAATTGGTCTGAGGCTGATTATATAATCAGTTCAAAAATGCCACAAAATGTACAAATGTGCTAATGAAATTTGCTGATAGAAAATATTTGGGAGTTATTACCATGAGAAAAAAGTAGTGGACTACATAAGAGAAACTGGCTGACCTTGAGGATATAAATAATACAACTAGGATGCAATTCAGTAGCACAAAGTACAACGGAATGCTTATAAGAACTAATAATTTACACCAGAAGTTCTGTCAGCTGGGTGTTCATCAACTAGAAATTAATTATAAGGAAAAATATCTTGCATGCTGGTTGATCAGAGGAAGTTTGTGAAGTCCTAGCTCATGCATGCATGAAAACACCAAATGTGTTCCAGGGCTTATCACTTGACATACTTCTGGGACTTGATGTGGAGTATTGTATCACCCATGTTCATGGAAGGCAAATTGTGAGTGGAACACAGGTGGAGGTGAGCTGCTGGTCTCATCATGTCACCATTGTGGCTGCTTTGTTAGCTTTTGTTAATGTGGATAATTCACATTAATAAAAGGAAAACTATAAAAGGATGTAACTCTGTTAACAAAAACATTCAAGGTGGGAGATCTGTCAGGGATTATATTTAAGGTACAGGACAATGTTGGAGAAAGAAAAAGCAATTATAATCTGCTCATAAGTGAAGCTGTGCTGAGCAGAAAGAGGACATTCCTATTTATTAGAACAGTAAGTTCTGGAATAATATTTCAGGAAAGTAATGGGTTCAAAACTCTAGTTTGTTTAAGATGAAACTTAAAATTCTACAGAGCATATTAGGACGCTTCCTGCGATAGAAAGGGAAATCTGTTGCTGACACCAAGGTCAGTCTGCTGCTATATCCTTATGAAAAGCTTCTAGCAACTGTGGGGAAAACAATGAGGAAGAGCAGAGGCTGGGAGAGCAGGATGTTTGAGGAGAAGGTTTGGACCAAGAGGACAATGAACAGAATTAAGCAGAGCTTTCACCAGTTTCTCTCACAACAGATGCATATACTAAAGTGGCTACTATTGTGAGGGAATGAGAAGCTGTGTCCCTCCCAGTCTTCTCCTCAGTTCATGCTTACAGCTTCCCAACGTGTTCAGCCAGCTGCACAGCAGATTTTGCTGATGTTCCCTCATTCCTCAGTGGTGCCTTGCTCAATGAAATTTGGCTTGTATCCCTGAGCTAGCAGGGGAAGAGCTCACTTTCACAGATTTAATTCTTTCATTTCTAATGGGAATTACAGAGCCTTTGTTATAATTCTGGCACCAGTACCAAGCCCTTTGTTTATTTTATGGTCTGTTGTTGTGGTGTTCAAAATGTTTGTGAAAACAGAGGTCCAGTAGAGCCTTGAATTTGTTTTAAAAATATGGTTTTGCTGATGTCTATGTTACTGGCTTTTAGAGGAGAGTAACCAAGGCTGTAAAAGGCAGGAAGAACATTCCCTTTTTAGAATTTATCTGCGAGAGTGTGTATTGTCTTTTGTACCTCCTGCAATACCTACCACTCCATCTTGGTGAATGGAAGGTCGGCTTGAGAATGCTGATGGGGTGCAGGGGTTCTCCTTTCTTTGAGCTTCAGCATTAGTGCACTTAGGAGGACCTTGCTGACTGTACTTTGGTTCATAAGCTGTGCCTCACCGCTGTAACTCTTTCTATTCCTGTTCTGAAGACAGCTGGTTGATTCTTTTTGTCCCCAGCAAGGTTCAAGCTCGTGCAGCTTTCTCTGCCTATCTACGGCACGTTCAGCTCCGACTGGTGAAGGAGGCTGGTGAGCAGATCCAGAATCCTGCCTGGGTTGCCAAAGAGGATGAGCAAATGGTAAGAAGCTTTGTGACTGAAAAGCCAAGTTGGAATGTACCTTGAGAGATTTGAAGTCAGTTCCTATTCTTGCAAGTGCAGAAGTCCAACTGAGGTGATGGTTGTTCGTCTTTGTGTGGCTGCCAGTGCTGTATTTTTAATATAGGGAGGACCACTAACAGACCTCAGAGCAATGATAGACAGCTCTTAATGGCTAGACTCTGTTGACATTCAGGCTCCTCAGATCTCATGTTGAGATTTCTGAGCTTACCTGCTCTTGAATTCTTCTCTAGAAGATTCTTTGAAAGTACTTGTTATGATCTGGTTTGTGCTGCATTAAGCAAAGCCTTCGTCTATTCAAATAGAACAGGTACCCAGTTAAGCTTTTTCTCTTATGTACTGTTGTAATATATCCAGACATCTGTGTTTGTGAATCTTATTTGCATTCTAGATAGAGGAAATTAAAGTAAAAGCCACCGAGAAGAGAAAGCAAAAGTGTTAGGCTTTTCAAGGTAGTATTTGAAGTCCTGTGTTTGATATATATGCATTTTAAAAAGCACAGCAATCCCAGATCCTTTCACAAACCTTCCTAAAAGAGCTTTGTACAGTAGGCTCTTGAGCTTTCTGCATATGTTCTCACTGAGTGTGTGTTGCAGGGAAAATGTAGTTCAGAGATAAAATTGTGTGTCAAGAATAATCATTCAACTCAGTGGAAAATGTTACCTCTGCTCTTTCCAAGTGGAAATTAAAATGGGCTTTTTGAGAGTCATTTTGTCTGCTGTGCTGTAAAGACTAATGTTTGAAATAACAGATCAAACCAGCCTGGAGTAATGGCAGTGAGAGGCGAGCTGTGAAATCCAATAGTTTGGCTGTGAGGCTGCTCATTTATGCATTAGCAGAGCTCCTAAGTAAAAGCAAATCCAGAGGCGAGACAGAAAGGGTTCAAAACACCCACAGGATGCATCTTGCCTTGGGATCTGCCTTGCCATAAGTTTCCCCCACCAGAGGTCAAACAGACATGGTAAGGGACTGGAATTACATGGCTGTAGATGTAGGCATCTGGTGCTGTGGAGAGGATGTGGCAATAGCATATAGTTGAAAAAGGATGAAATGGGGCTGCCCACTGTAGTGGAGATATCTGACCAAGATCCCCTTTCCTGTGGTACTGCTGAGAGAGTTTTATGTCAGTGCACTTTCCACTGGCCGCCTTCAACACATTGCATGCAGGTTTTTGGAAACATTCTCCTAAGATACTGGACTTTACAGGTGTGTCGATGCATTTTGCTGATTGGTTGTTTTTTGCTTTATCTGCTATGCTTTGAGACAAACACTTCCTAAGTGTTCAAAATTCTGACCTAGTTCAGGCAAGATGCACACTATTTTTCTCCCCCACATTGGATTTCTAGGGCTGTATTAAAAGTGCATATTGCAGAATGCCTTTGCCTGCCAGTTTCAGCTCATTTTCTCAGGACAATGCGTATAGTTCCTTGCAGACACCTTGCAGACACCTTGCACCTTGCAGACAGCACGTTGTTAACTGCATCTCTTGCTTGCAGGACCTCATCATCCGCTTTCTGAAGCGAGCTGCCAGCAACCTGCGTCCGTCCCTGCAGCTGCTGCTGCCCAGCCGCCACGTGGGGCTGGCGGACAGGCGGCGCATCCTGGCCCGCCAGCTGGGCGAGTTCATCGTCTGCTACAACAAGGTGCCTTAGGCTCTTTGGGATGGGTTTGGTGGTTCCCCTTTTCTTCTTACAAAGTGTTTCGTGCCGGCTGTTTGAAAGGCACTCTTCTGTTATTTACATGATCTGCTTGCAGCTGTGCGTCCAACAATGGTACTTTGTTGAAATTGTCAGATAGACAGCAATATTATTACATAACATGTGCAGGCCAGTAATTATGTGCATAAAAAGAAGTGCTGAAATGAAGTGGAATTTAACTGGCAGTGTGCTTTTTCTTTGCCTTGTCTTTGATTCTAATGCTTTGTAATGCCTCTTCCCACTTCTTATTTTTATGGGGCTTCTTTAAAGATACTTTGTTTTATACAGAACAGCATGAAATATGTATTTTACTATTTACTTGCTATACTGAGGGACTGCTACATATCTATAGTAATGTACTTTGCATGCTCAGTGTAAAGGAGTTGTGGGTCCTAATTTAAATAATTTTCACATCTTTAGATGTAGGTGGTGTTCTTCTTAGCATAGTGGTTTCAACATCATCTTCCTCCTGCAAGGACAACTTCCCCTTTCCTTTGCCCCCTAGCATTTCTTCAGTGTTAGAACAAGGGTAATTGAAATTCAACTTTCAGAAGCAGCTGTGCAGAGGCCTTCAAGCTTCTACTCGTTAGGAGAGGATGTTCACTTACGTTGCCTTGTCAGAACTGACATCTGGTAACTTGATCTGTCTAATCAAGGTTGGTATTGAACCAGGTCTGTTCCAGGGAGTGCCTGGTATGCCTAATGCTCACTGAAGTACTCTGTTAGGAGGAACCACAAAGCACTTGGGTGGCTCTGTGGTGAGTGAAGAATGCAGCTGCTTTGGATATAATTTCCACTCAAATTGTATTCAAACATTAGGATTTTCTGCTAACTCTTGAGTAAATTCACAAAATAAAGCTTTGTAGCTGGTAATAAATCAGTGCATAAACATATTTTATCAGTTAAAACAAGTGAGAACATATCACTTGAGGTTTCAGGGTATATGTGTTTAAGCCCTTGAGAAACTATTAGGCTGTGAGGCTTTTTCATTTCAGGTTCCAGCATACAGACTTCTTTCATTGACTTGTAATTTCAGATTTAATATGAGTAGATTTAATATATTAAATGGCAAATTTAATACTTGCCATTGTATATCAGCTATAATGCCACAGAATAATGCAGCTCCAGCAAATTAAGTCAAACCCATCACATATTATCCAGACATTTACTTAAGTAGTAAATGGTAAAGATGTCCCAAACTGGCTTTAACTTCTCTGTCTTGAATTATGTTTTAAAATATGTACCTGATCCTTTTTTCCTGGGAATGCTTAGGGTAACAGCAGGAAGAAATGAAGTGGAGGTCAAGTCTGGTCAGATAAAGTTTTTAAACTGGTACTGGTATTTCAGACAGCTCTGAAGGTTTTTCTAATGAACAGATATGTTTGTAGCAATCCAACCTCTAGTGCCAACCTGCTCTACTGGTGTAAAATAGACTGGTTGTATCTGAAAATTTGCTCCCATTTTCACCCACGAAGGCTTATAATTTATTCCTGTATATTTCAGTGTGTAAGCACATTTGCCATAGGCTGTACTGTTTTACTTTCTTAGTCTTTGCTAAAGCAGTGGGGTTTTGGTATGTGTATAAGCCCTCAATTTGCTGCTTGACAGAAGAAATTAACTCAAGAGAACTACTAGTTTATAGTAGAAAATCTGTTGATTTTTCTACAGACATCCTTCAGTTTCTTTTAGATTAATTTTATACGTTTCCCTCCTTCTATCTGTCTACTTCTGGGACAAATGCATTGATAAAAGCTGTTTGGAGGAGCTCTGTGCCAGGAACAGCAAAATTGGAGAGGGGACCCAATATCTGTAATGAATGATTTAAATGTTTTTTTCCCTTCCATACTTCCTTATGTTCTAGCAAAGAGTGTAGTTGAAGGAACAGCACACATTTTTGAAGACTTGATCTTTTCTCAGCAAATAATTTGTGTCAGGTGGAGAAATGGACTTTAGTGTATGCTTAGGATGCTGTCTCTGGGGCTCTCTATATTTATTCATGTTGTTGCATGTAGCAATGTTCTTTTCTTCTTAGCTCCTCTGGAATTGGGTTTTGTATTCTGGGAGCTGTAGTTGTGCCATGGAACATAGAGACACTTACTGATAGTGCTTCTTAACAGGAAACAGAGCTGATGGTTCAGAAACAATCAAAAAAAGAAGAGGAGGAGGGAGTGAATCCTGAAGATTTTCAGAACTTCATTGCCACAGCAAGGTAGGAATTGATTTTATTCCCCTTGATAAATGATCTTTCAGCCTCGAAGCATTGTTTTAAAGATGATTTGATTGATCTAAAGCCTCTACATACCTTTATTAGCCTTTATTAACCTATTCCTGCTGAGGGACAGAGAGCTTGTCTTCTCTTGTCTCTTCCAGCAACCAAACACTTGTAGCATCAGCATCTGGTGCATAGGGAAGAACATTCAGTAGATGTTTTGACCATCAGGTTCACTTCCCACAGGACAGCAGTGCTTGCCCTTGCCTGTGTAAATTTCAAACTGCTGCTGGTGAGTTAATGGTTTCCTCTCCTGAGGTGCTGGACCAAATAAGGCAGAACTTCAGAAGGAGAGTGAGGCTGGAACTGCTGCTCAGATGATCTGAAGCTGCTGTGGTTGAACAGTTGTTACAGCCCTGACTCAAGTTTCTGCTCTCAGAAACAAATCTCATGCTTGCTGCCTCTCTTCAGGAATTTTCCAGGTCTGGATTTTCTGAGATGAGCAAGGAAGGGAGTTAGGCCTCTTATTTGGCCTGCTAAGGCAGTTCAGTTCAAGCAGTTACTTTCATAATGGAAAAGCAGCATTTTCTATCAGTGCACTCTATCTGGTTTAAACTTTAAAAAGTCTGCTAAGAAGCATATTTTGAAAATAGTTGAGTATTCCTTAGGGCCTGTAGCATTGTATGAAAAACAATGGTATTATAACTATCTAACTATGGAGAGGTCTGAAATTATTCAGTGAACCACAATTATGTTTTCAAAATCTCTGATTCTTGAGGACAAAAAGCAATTCTTCTTGACTCCATTATTTGGTCATTATATGACATGCCTATATAAGCAAGAACCCCTGTCAATATCTGGAATTTACCTGCCTTTTTCATGTCCATCTTCTTTTTTCTGTGAAGATTATGGTCACTTCTTTTGTGTGACTGCTTATTAAATTGTTCTTTCTTTTTCTCTTTGGATAGCACTAATAGTGAATGATTAGAAGTGGGTGATAGCTGAAGCATCCTAAGTTCAGGTGGTTTCACAGTCTGTCTTGATACATTCTTATGAAAACAAGTATTTTACCTTTTGCTAATATAATTGATGGAGTCATTACTGCAACAGATTTACAGGACTGCAGAAAAATCTTCAGATAAAGATGCTGGACTGCCATACACCATAGGATCTGCTGCTCTTGCTAGAAATGTGTTTTATGTACGCCCAGGCTTTTGGGTCTCTGAACATTCTGGCCATGAAATATCTGTTGTGTCCCAGGCAGGTAATTTTCCCTTTTGCCACAGAAATGTTAAGAGATAGCTGCTTGGAACAGATCTGCAAATTGTTCTGTTTTGATATTATTGGCTACCATGCCTCCATGGCCTGATGCACAGTCTAGGCTGGGGCTGGAGATTTTTGCTGGGTTGTGTGAGTGAGTGATATAGAATAGTTTGCCAATGATCAGACAATTTCTAGGGATGATCTTTCTGCTTCTTATGAAGTATGAGGTGTGTTTGGAAAATCTGATATCTGACACTACTTGGCATGGTGCTTCAAACTTAAATCAGTGAGCAAGTCATTTGGAGCCAAGTAAAGGGGATAGATTTCCACTTCAAGTGTTCATTCTGCAGTGCAGTGAATGCAACAGTGGAGAAAATGGGTAATAAATGTTGCTTCTTAATTGAGATGGTCTTATTGGACTCTAACTTTGATATCACGTGGATGTCATTGTGTTTAGTTGTATGTATGCTATGACCACTGATTCTAAACATCCTCAGTGCATTGTAAAAACACATACCTACTGATAAATTCATTTAGAAGCTTAAAGCACCTTTCCACATACAACTTCTCATTCTTGTATTTCCTTTTCCCTTTTCCTCCCAGAATAGAAGTGAGTTTTGGATCTTCAGGGCGTACTGCAAACTTCAGTGTATCAGCTTTAGACCTGTTTTTTACCAAAGCTTAAGCTAGCTAGTGCTAATTAAAATTGTGATATTCAGAGGATATTTTGAAAGATTCTAACTGCTGCTCTGCTACTTTATACTCCTGTGTTACATTTTCTTGTAGTGTTGATGGCACTAGAGTACTTGCTTTGGTCTTTGCCATGTCCTACAGCTGCTTGCTGATGCTGAGGCAACACTATAAAGCAAAAAGAAAGCATTTTAGATACCAAACAACCAGAACTGCAGCTTGCACAAGCTCTAATAAGAATGCCCAAGTAACTGATACTGGTTTGGGACCAATAGATGTTTTGGATATTGGGGCTGTCCCACTTTGTTCTTGTAAGGAAAATGAGAAACATATATGCAAGTTTTGTGAGTTTCCCAAAAATATTGACTATTCTGGTTGTCCTGCAGTTTTGGCTAATTAACAAGCTTTTGCCTTCTTTCCTCTTCTTCCCCTACTGCTGAACAGAAACTACTAATGGTGACTGAATTCTCTCATGAGAAAATAGCTGCTCATTCTAAAGAGCACCTGCAGAAGATTGACAAATTTAGCTGTGAATGGAATCTCTCATGTTGAGCTAATCTCCCCAGATGTGTTGAAAGTATTCACTTGCTCTTTATTTATCCTGGGAAGGCTCCTGAATGCCTGGAATTTCCTACTGCATAAGAAGATGGTATTTTAGTGGGAATCTCAGGTTTAACCAGTGCATGTTGCCTTCCTTTTGCTCTTACCCTGCAGAACTGAGCAAATCATTAGCTTGACTAGTGTCACCCTTTTTTTTCCCATTGTTTATTGTCTTTGATTGTCACACGAATGCAGAAAAGCTGTGTCCTCACTCTACATCCCTTCTTCTCTCCTTATTGCAGTGAAAGTGACCTGGAGGAAGTGCTGACTTTTTACACACAGAAAAACAAATCAGCAAGTGTCTTCCTAGGAACAAAATCCACAACTACAAAACACAGCAACAGCAGTCACCAGTTAGAGAAGCAGCCCCAAGGTGGTAAGTTTTGGAGGCAGTTCTGAGATGGTGTTGTCCAGACAAATCTAGTTTAACTTAGGTCTGTGAAAAGAGAACAATCTCTCCACAATATTACTCAGGTTTTCTGAGGTTACATATATTTTTGGTTTTTTTCTTCTTTTTTAGCTTAGTCTTATGTGAAGACTAGAGTAGCTTCCCTCCTGCCTTCTTTTCCTGAAGTGAAATGGGTTGAACTTAGACTGGTATCTGTAAGGAGCTAGATATGGTAGTTCATGACTGAAATGAGAATGTGCAAACTGAAGGCAATAAGAATTGAAATGAACAGAGAATCCTGAAATCAAAGTGAGGGATTAATGAAACCAAGATCTTAAATTTTGCTGCCTGCAGTGAGTGTATCCCTTGGAGGGCAGAGACTGTGTATTTGAGCCTAATTAGGCATTCTGTGGAAGGGTGTGCTAGCCATATGTATCTAGTAGTCCATGCTGCTATACATGACAGCATAATTGTCATCAATGAAGTTCTCTGGTCTACAGGAAGTATTAGCCATAAAGTCAATCACAAAAGAGTAAATTCTGCAGCATTGTTCTAGTGATTTGCAGTGTTTTACATCCTAACTCCTTGATTTTGTTGTAGAGCATCCTGAGATGGTGAAAAACCTAAAAGGCGATCACTCCAAAAGTTCAGTTGCAGATTTGTCTGCAGAAGGAGCACTAAAAGGCTGTAAACCCAAAGAAGCTAAATCAAGCTGTAAGTGAACTGACTTAAATAATCATAAAAAAAAAATAAATTGACTCCATATACTGTTTTAAAGAAAGGTTGGAACCTTTGGGTTCAAACAGAGATCCAAATGCCCAGTTTGTACTTTGAAACACAAGAGAAGATACTGCAGAGTGGGCAGTGGGAAAGAGCTGCTCCTCCCTGGGGGGGATGATCTAGATATGGCAGGCTTTGAAGAAAGGTATTTATCATGTAGAGCCTCTTCTTGTCTCTGCTGCTAGATGAGGTCATTTTGGCTTCAGTGGGTCTGAGTGCAGGCATTTGATGTGTTGATATTATCAAAGGACCTAAAAAGCAGATTTTCCTCATATAGTATGTTCATTATCTTTGTACAGTTCCAGAAGGACTCGCCTTCTCCTTAAATGCCGAAGTGAAATTACCTCAGTGCAGCACTCCTGGTGCTTCTTCCTCTGTTCCTGGTGCCACGTTGCAGAGAAGCACCAGCTCTTGGATGCCATCTCAGCCTGCAGCCTCTGAAAATCCAAAGGTGTCTGGTCAGCCTTCATTGCTGGCTCCTGCAGCTGGCCCCAGACCCATTCAGTCCCCACCCCCTCTGCACTCCTTGCAGAGCTCAGCTCCTGACAGCCCTCCTGTCCTCACAAACTCCGTGTCCACTGAGCCTTGTAGCCTTGCAGGGTTACATCGCCGTGCTGGCAGCTACACCATTGGCCCATTCTCATCTTTTCAGAGAGCCGTTCAAATCTACAGCCAAAGATTGTCCCAGATACCCTCTGCAAAAATAGGTGAGTGCTCTGAGATTCATAATAACCTGCTAGCTGAGTACAGAGACTGTAATTTCTGTTGTGGAGTAGGTAGAAGTTTTACATTTCCAGAATTGAGTCTTGTTGGATGGTGCTAAATTTCTTACAGAAAGCAGGAGTACAGGATGCAGCCCTTGATAGGCAGATGGCCTTTTATTGACCAAATGAACAGGCAATCATATAATCATTTGGGTTCAAAAAGACCTTTCAGATCACCAAGTCAAACAATTAATGCTACCAAGTCTGGCATTAACCAGATCCCTAAGAGCTCCATTTACTCCATGTCTTTTAAGTATCGTCATGGTTTGTGACTCAGCTGCTACCTAGCAGCCTGTTCAGTGCTTGACAACCCTTTTTCCTAATATTCAGTCTAAGTCTTCCCTGGTACAACCTGAGGTCATTTGCTCTTGTCCTATTGTTTGTTATTTGGGAGAGGGGGCTGACTCCTACCTCAAAAAACCTCTTTTCTGGTAGTGGTAGTGATACGGTCTCCCCTCAGCCTTGTGCTTTGAACTCAGCCTTTGAACTTGTTCAAAAAGAGCTGTGGAATTAAGTATTATATATTTTCTTATGTTACTGAGCTCATCTATCTTTAGTGGGTTTAATGTTCTTTTCATTAGCAGAAGTCCTGTCTCAGTCTATGTGCTGTTCTTAGTAGTCTGGTTGTCTGTCAAACAGAGAAATATTGTAATGAGGCCTCAGAAGTGTTGAATACTTAAAGGTGTGTCAAGACATCCAGAAAAGAAGGATCTCATTGAATCATTACAATATCTCATTTTCTAGGGTGTTTTAGCACTGCCATATCCAAGGGTATCCCAAAACCAAAATTTAGACATCTATCATGCTCTCATAGTACTCACTTAAGCAATGCAGCTTTAGAGTGTAAAGAACCTGAAGCACAGTAGAAACAGTAGGAATTTGCATGCAGACTGTAATCTATTGGGAAACTTTTGGGAACCACATACAGCTAACAGTTGTGATTCCTGTATTTTGATGGTATTTATTTGTTCTAGGTTGGGTGTCAGGGTCAGCACATGTTTGCTGGGGTTGCTGTATATATATTGACAACCCCTCAAGCATTAAAATACATCTTACTTCCCAACTGAGTAGCTTACTTAAAGAGATCCATTTGTTTTTAAGGACAAACTACAGTTTTAACTTGGGTAACAGCTGCCAACATCTCTGGAATTGGGTGCCATTAGCTACATTGTAATAAAGAGAATACAGGTTTGGAATTGCTAACTGTTCATTTGGGCAATACCCATGCAGAATATGTCTATTCTGTATTCTGCATGGCAATACCCATGCAGAATATGTCTATTCTGTATTCTGCATGGCAATACCCATGCAGAGTATGTCTATTCTGTATTCTGCATGGCAATACCCATGCAGAATATGTCTATTCTGTATTCTTCTTGGTGTCTTTTCTGCTTTTGTGTGTCTGATCAGCAGGCTGGGGGTCTGACACTTGCTCACGGAGCACATTGCAATGTTTGTTTGGTAGGTCTCCATCGCAGCTCCAGCGGGCCGTGCGTGGGCACAGTCAGGATGCACAAGGATGCAGAGCACCCTGCCCAGGCCAGACGTCAGGGGCACGCTGTGGCAGCAGCAGAACTGCAGCAGCTGGCAGAGAAACAAGCAGCCTGCCAGCATTCCCCACCGAGCCACGTCAGTCTCGTTACACAGCAGGTATGTAAGCACTGAAGCAGAGTCCCTGTGCAAGGGAGGAGTTCTGTGTGAGCACTAGGCTGGCTGAGATGGGCTGCATGCAGTAAATCTCATGAAAATTCATCTCTGTCCTGTTGTTTCCAAGTGTTTACAGTCACCAAAATTTTGATTTTTCTGTGAGTTGACAAGAATGTCTTGAAGTCATTTCATAGGAGAAAAGGCAGAGGATTAGAAAATGTTACAAAAAATGGAATCTGTGCTTTGTCTTACTAGATAATAAACCAAAGTCTTCTCAGATTTGTGCTTCCATGCAGTTTGCTTCCTTGTTCCTCCAGTGTGTCATCACAGTGTTGGCAATGAAAGTCTGCAGAATGGGTTCTGATGTAAATTGTATGTTCCAATAACACTGTAAAGACAGAATGAAATACTTACTAGCATGATAATCCTTTTGTCAAACATGGTGATACATGATTGAGTTCTGGTAGCATTCCACTTGGTTTCTTGTTTCGTGTTGAATTGTGTCCTAAATGGCTACACAGAAACATTTTTCTTGCCTTATGCTATAGTTGAACTCATCAAAGGTGTTCAAGTTGAGCACTTCTCAGTTAGTTAAGATGCCAACTGCAGATTTTCTAGCATAGGCACTTTGCCTTGGACAGTAATTTTTTTTCCTGTAACTTGCTGGAGACAGGATTTGAATGTCTTAGTTTGATTCTTGTATTTTGGAATTACTGTTTTAATGGTTATATTTTGCTGAGTTTTCTGAGGTATGTTTAATAGTTGCAACAGCTGCTGGTATTTGCTTCTCTGGGCACATTTCAATTTTATTACTATGTTTAGATTTTTAATAACTAGTTATGCTATTGGAAATATATTTCAAAATGTGGGCTACATTTATAACTTTAGGAAGCTGAATAGATTTTTCTTTGCAGATAAGTCTTTCATTTTTAAAGGATATGTCAAATAATAAAGTCCCTTCTTGTTGATGGACTCAGGAGAGGCTGTGAGCACCGGCTGTACTGGTGATGCTGAGGCCTGCTCTTGCATAAGGCCAGAACCTATTTAGACAATTTGTTCTTGTTTGCTTGTCTAGTAATACTTAGAGCTATCAGTCTGGTTCTCAGCTGGTTTTAAGTGAAATATTGTCAGTAAAACTGTTCAAAAACTTTGATGGTGAAACATTTTCATTCAGGAAATGCTGATTTGTTGAAAGCTAAATGTATGATGGAAACTACATCCTTGGATAGAAGTTACTATCTAAACAAGTACTTAGGGGAAAAAAATTGAAACGTATCTATTTCATTTCAGTCTTTCCAGAAAAGAATTTTGAAAAACAAATTCATAGACTTTTTTCCTAAGTCATTCATTAGCCGTTCAACTCTGTGGTTTGTTAGGTCTGTCTAGAGAACCCAATGTGTCTTCTTGCGGCCATTTGCGTAGCTGCAAAAATGAAATTATTCTTAAACTCCTGTATTCCTACCATGGCTAGTTACTCCTAGATCAATTAGAAAGTATGAGAGGAGAATTCAGAAAGATCTGCATGGGAAGGCCGGTGCAGTTTCCTGAGCACAGCTGTGTTGGGTGGCAGAGGAGCATACTCTGGTGGCAGCTGAAGCCTGTTTAGCCAGCAGTCTGTCTCTGTGGGCACACTCAGGAGTGAAAGTGGCTGTGAAGTGCATGGGTAGCCTGGAAACGTATTGGCTGCAGTAAATGTGTCTACATTGCTTTTGCTTCTGGGTTCTTCCAAGATACTTGCCCACAGAAGAGGTGGGAATTGGATAGTAGGAAAATGATGGTGCTGATTTGCTTTGCAACAAGCAGACAATAGAGACGCAGCTCCTAGACACTGCTGTATTTTGTATTCAGCTATGCAGTGTTTGCACAGACCTTGATTCAGTAGTGAAATATAGAAACATGTTGGGTTATGTCTTTGTCATCTTCTGTCGTCATGAAGAAGATCAGTGTAGAAAGGAATTCTTGAGCCAATGAGAAGTTTAGAGCTGGAGTTCTGTCTGACAAAGAGTTTCCTTCCGGAGTCTGTGTCCATTCAGTTTTAGACATCTGCTCTCTACTGTGATTTTTCTGGCCATGTTTTTTAAATAACGCCTTTGGAAAGATGAAATCTGAATCTGAAGTTTGCTTAGTATGAAAATTTGGAATTAGTTGAGAATAGTTTTTAAGGCAATCTGTTTCTTCAGTACTGAATTTATGTCACATAGCAATTTCTAAACTGAGACCATTATTTTTAAGCACACTTGAAACAGTGATGTTTTGGAAGGTTCAGATGTAGCTGCAAGGCCCAGTGTACAATAACTAAAGCATGCAGTTACTACTTCTGCTTTTTTTTTCTTTCACATGGACATATTTTGCCCTTCTGTCAGTTGTTAAAGAGTCATTCTGATTATTTTTTGATCCAGTCTGGATTTTAAATCCTGTCTTGCAAGAAGGGCCCAGGGGTTTTGTGAAAAGACAGGGCAGTAAGAGCTATCAGCATACAATAAAACACAATAGTAGGGCAGCAGGCTTGGGCTTATTGTTGAGGGACCTGGAGCCAGGATCTCTGACTTTGGGCTGCTAGACGTGGATGTACATTGGAAGCAGGGGCATTGAGCCAACAGAAGTGCAGGAATTGCAGGCTAGGCTGGCAGTTTGGTTTGCAGAACAGCAGGTACTGTTGAAGCTGCCTGGGTGTGATACATGGCTTTAGATTTGGGCAGATCAGGATTTGGCCTGAACCAGCAAGGGGGAAGGCAAGGACACATGAGACAGAGAAACACGTGGGAGAGGATTTAGTAAACACCTGGAGAGAACTGGGAAGTCAAAGACTATTGGTATGAGATGAAAGAGGGAAAGGCTTGAGATGGGAGTGTTTGAGGGTTCGGAAACAAAAAATTGATGGCTTTAGGACAGGAGAATTTAAGGGATGGAAAACTGAGAGGAGAGTAGAGAAAGGGCTCATATCAGGATCACTTAATTAAACAGGACATTACTTTTCTATACATTTCTAGACAGGAAACTGAATTATTTTCCCCCTTTTCACTTCTGTAAAATCACTTTAAACCACTTGAAATATGATAGTATTTTTTAAAAAGCAGTCTTAAATAAATTGGCATGAAGATTAGAACATTACTTATCTAATAATAAAAATAGTACATTTGTTTAAAGCCATTCCAGAAACTTGGAGTTAGTCTACCTTGCTGGAAAGTACCTGGCTGGTATGAAAAGGACTTGATATATGGATTTAATTATGTTTCACGATAAGATTAGGACCATTGATTTGGAGGGGGTATATGAAAGAGTGACTTGGAAATACTGGTGTTGCTGTGGACTGTATTTTTGTGGGGGTTTTTGGTTTGTGTGTTTTGAGTTTTTTTCCCTCAAGGGCAAGAACTTCCATGTGAGAGTTGAATGCATTGGTTCCCTGTGTTGCACCAAGCTGTGTCTTGTAGCTGGGGTGCTCTGAATACATGCCTCCTCCTAAGAGCAGCTGGGAAGCTTGTTTTCCATTCCTGTTCTTGTGAGAATTGCTGCTGGTGTCCACACAGCAGTGTGGGTCTCTGGGGTTCCCCAGAGTGCAGTAGGCTCAGCAGCTGTGCTTGGAATGGTGGCATTCTGCTTGGGAATCCACCTCTGTCCCTCTCCACTCCCTGCTGCGCTTCGCTGTTTCCTACCCATGCCCAAAGCACCTGCTTTGTGTTTCCTCTTTTAAACTATTGTTTTCTAGCCTCTGTATTAAATTAGTTTATTGTTGAGATTTTTTTTATTTCTATAATTTTATTGGTATTATTGATACTACTTTATTATTTACTACTAAAATACTATTGTCCCAAAAGAAAATTTTAAGTATCTAATGAACTTTGAAAAATATGTTTAAGATCTATTTTCTGAAGAAAACAAGATTTTTGTGTTTACATCAGCTTTCTCTTTTGTCAGACCTTTTCATTCTCTTCTGGAAGATCAGGAAGGAACTTCACACTGATAATATATACAATTCTTAGCATATGAGAGATGGAGATGTAGGAAGGTAAAGCCTTACTGATGTGCAGTTTTGTTCTGTTGTACTCAGTTTTCAGTCTTCACAGACAGTCACACAAAGTGTGTAGGAACACTTTGCCTTTCATTAAGTTGTGTATTTCTACTATTTCTATTTTTTGTTTAATAAAAAGTTCATTTAGAGATCATGACAGCAGTGGGAGTTAGGTACCTCTATCCATACTGTACATTTCAGACACTGCCTGATTTTTGCAGCATGTGCAGTCTAACTATAGTTACTCTACAGCATCCAAAAATAGAAGGGTGTGCCTCTAATTAATTACCCAATGTGTCTGGGAGCAAGCAACAGAGATCTCTGTGGTAAATGTGCCTTTGAGGGTCCAGCATTAACCTGGAAAGGCAGGGGCTGTGTAGGCTGATAAGGAGGTATCTGATCTCCAATGGCCATAAGAAAGTGAGTAATCTATTATGTCCTATCTATTGGAGTTCTTTGAACTGAGAAAAACAGCACTCAGTTTAGCTTGTTCATATTCAAACTTCCAAAAAGGTTATTGACAAGCTTTCATCAAGTACTGTTAAGATGGACAAGTGTCTGTAGGATGATAAAGGAAGTTTTATTACAGATCAAAACCAGATAAAAAGCAAGGAAACAAAAAATAGTGAGTTTGCCATAGCGAGGGGATAACTGAAGATGCATAATACAGAATGTCCATGATCCAGTGTAAAATCAAAGGTTTGAAAGGAGGAGGTTCATAAGGGCATTAATAAGGCATTTTATTGCTTAAAGAATGAATTTAAAAGCAAGGTATTGCCAGGTAATATAGGGTGTGAATTTACAGTAGATTAACTACTCTGTAGTGTTCATCTGTGTTTGTGCAGCTCATTTTTACTACATGGGGTAGTTTCTTTTTACCTTCAGTGTAGTGTGGGCTGCAAGGGTCTCGTGTTCAGTTACAATGAAGTTAGGTGTGTGCTGTAAACTTAAACTTGAGCCTATCTCCTGGTAATTTGTTGCTATGTTTCCTGATGTTG
>WBNQ01011099.1:0-38319 GCA_013401375.1 Spizella passerina
AGGAGTAAGAACTTTTAAAAACACATAAAACCCCCATCAAATTCAAATGGATACCTTCCTTTGGGGCACTTCACCAGGGATCACTGGACCCTGCAGCCTTCTATACTTACATATCATGGCACACACCACTTATGCTTAGGGAATCAGCATCCTCTAGAAAAGTGGAATCTAATTTAATCTCCTAAAGGTGCAGGAGAACAAGCACCCACCAGTGAAAGCAGTCTGTACCAATAAACAAATTTCATGCACTTGGCTATCACTCAACACATTGTTTCTGCCCAGCCTCCCAAAAGTCTTGTACCCTTTGCAGAGCAAGGAAGTTTTACCTCATCAAATGACACCAATACTTACATTAGTATAAATGTACACCATAACCAAAAAATGGAGCTGCTTTGCATGTTGCACCACAACTCAGCCTATATATGTTAGAGACCAGCAGAAGAACATCCTAATCTACACTTTGCCAGCACCTTGCCCACCACTGCTGCCACAAAGCCGAAGTTTACAGGCTTGGCAGCATTTGTCACCTCTTTTTTAATATCCATACTTGGAAGTCGTCACAATTTCCTGAATTTCAGGAAGAAACTCCCAAAACGCAGGACATACTGTCCATCCCTTACTTTTATCACAAACTTCCAGCACACGCACCATCCCTGGCTTCACAATCGCAGGGAGCATCTCAGGCAGTGCCGGTGCTGCAGCCTGGGCCAACAACACCCGGGGACATTTGCTGTGTGTCACCCCTGGCTGTAGTCACCTTACAAACAGCAGGTTCCGGCAGTTTTGAGCTCTGCGGTGAAGTTCAGGCTGGAAGAAGAGCGTTTAGGGCCAGCGCTGGAAGCCGGCTGCATCCCGGCATCGCTCCCGTTCATCCCGCGGCCGCTGCCCAGCCCGGCAGGGGCTGCAGAGCACCCGGCACGGCTGCACCAGCCTCAGGCCCAGCACCGGCGCTGGAGGGAGTCACAGAATCGTTGGTGTTGGAAAAGACCTCTAGGATCGAGTCTCATGAACATCAATCTAACGCTGTCAAACCGTGACCCCAAGTGCCACATCTACATCCACCTCCAGGGACGGTGCCGCCACTACCTCTCCGGGCAGCTCGTTCCCTGGGTCAGCTCCAGGCTGTTTCCTCTTCTTCTGGCCTTTTGATATTTGGGAGAAAAGACCGACACCCACCTGTCTGCAGCCTCCTCCCGGGTGGCCGTACAGAGCGATGTGATCCCCCCGCTCCTCCTTTAATCCGGGCTAAACCCCCCCAGCTCCCTGGGGAGCGTCCAGCAGGGAAGGTGCCGCGTGTGCGGAGAAGGGGATCTGCCCCGCAGAGCCCCCGCAGCCCCAGCCCCGCGTCTCGCCGGACCGAGCCCTACCTGGCACCGGGGAGCGCGGAGGGACAGGCGGGGACACGCCGCGCTCATAACCGGGAGCTGGTCCGGCCCCGGGGCGGCACCACCTCAGCGAGCCCCGCCCGGCCTCTCGGACAACCCCCGAGCCCTGCCCGGCCCCGCGCTCACCTCCCGCCCGGGCACCGCAGCCTTCGCCTTCTTCCTCTTCCCCTTCTCCTTCTCCTCCTCCTCCTCCCGCCGCGCTCCCGGCGCCGCCTCTCGCGAGACGCCGCGCGCGGGGGTCCCCGCGGGGCCGCGCAGGCGCCGCTCCGCCCGCCAGGGGCGGCCCCGGCCGCGCGCCCGCCCTCGCCTGAGGGAGCGCGGGGCTGGCGGCTGTGGGGCGGCTCCGGAGGCTTCACACCCTTACGGCGTGAGGAGAAACGGCCATAAAATAAAGCACGCGATTCACCTCAACATGTGGAAGAGCTGCCTGTCATGGAGGGGGGCAGAGCTCTGGAATAGGGTGGCCAGGGAGGGTGCGGGTCTCCCTCTCTGGAGATATCCCACACCCACCTGCACGCGTTACTGTGTCGCCTGCTTTAGGTGACTCCTGTGGCAACGAGTTTGACTAGGTGATCTTCAGAGGTCCCTCCCAACCCTGAAAATTCTGTGTTCTTGTAAAAATTTAACGTAAAGTTCACTTTTAAATTAATCGCAGGTTACTACACTGTAACGCTGTGTAGGAATTTAATGTTCCCGAAGCTTGGGTGGCCAGCAGTCATTATAAGGAGCTAAGTTTAAATAACTGGACACAATAAGGCTAGAAAATGCTGCTGGAAAATCCCAGCACAGTTTAAGCTCCTTTTGCTTCTCTAGTTATTTGTGATTGGTAAGAATTGAATAAAAAAAACTAGCCCAGCTCTGAAAAGTTCCACTTTGCACAAGACACGGGCTGCAGCCTCACATCAGCAATAATCAAACGTACAAGTGATAATTTACAATCCCACCTCCAAGATTTCAAGCCCCAGCTTTTAAATAAATTAAGACTTAAAATGTAGATTTTTCAAACAGGGAAGTTTGCACATCACGTGGCTCTGTACTCTTCACAGCAGTCATTGAAAATTATCAAACTCTTTGTCACACAGACTTTCCCTTTGGAGATGCAGCCTCAGACTGAGGCGCTCAGCTCAATTCAGCTCACTTGAAATGGCACCAAACACTGCAACTTTTTCATGGTGATTCAGCCCAAAGGTATTTAGCAGAGATGTATATGCTTGGAAAGCTTCATTTTCCCTCATTTTTGGTCCCGCACTATTTGCAGGTCATGTGAGGTCTTGTAAATCAATCCTGGCTCAGGACTCGCTGGCACAGATTTGTCTTACACACACTCTGTGCTTATTTTATCTTTATTTTTATCTTTTCTTTCTTTGTTTATCTCAAAAGAGTCAGCTCTGGAGACAAGTGTTCCGGACCTTCCACTTCCCTGTCACAGTTTTCCCTGCTGCTTTCTGTTTCACAAGGAAAATTGGCTGCTTGCTACACTTGCTCACAGCCTTGCATTGATTGCATCCCCACTTCAGGGGCTTAAGGCATTAATAAAGACAAGTAATTAAACTTCCTCATCCCTGGAGTGAACTATCCCTCATCTTCCCACAGCAAAGCAATAGGCACAGAGAAATAGGAGTGTGTGCAGTGTCACCCAGTGAGAAACAGCACACAGGAGAGTTCTTTGCAAGTGCTGCAGCTGTAAAATAGATTCTCCATCCATTTGAAATAAATGCCCAAACCTACCTGAGACTGTCACCTTAGAGGAGGGAAGCCACTTCTGCTTGGGGCGAGGTGTCACTATTCCATGCAATTATCAGAACCATTTTATTTGCAGCATATTTTAAAAGCCCCTTAATGGAGAAGTCTGCCAGCTGAAGATGTTTGTTCCAAAAAGGAAAACACATTCCCAGAGTTTACCTCCAGGCCAGTAATTCTTATCAGGGTCTTCACCTACCACCACTGCTGCCTCTCTGCCTGCAGTCAGTTCTGAAGTGCTCTGTAGACAGAAGAGAGCTAAGAGCAATCCCTGGCTGCTCTCACAGCCAAACATCTGCTCACCCAAACAGCATTCCAGACGCGCAGTACACCTCCCAGCTTCACAGCAGCGCACAGGGAAAGAACAGGGAAACTGTTTCTCAGGCATTTACATTTGGTTTTAATAGTCAGGGAGCCTTGTGGATGCATGGGTGGCATCCACACTTTTGCCCTGGGAAAAAACAGTGGCTTGGGCTCCATGCTGACATCTTCTGGGAGATGGACACTGCTGGGAAAAGGAGGTTTTCCTCTTCTCTTGGACTCTGTTAACACCCTGCTTGTTTTAGACTGAAGCTAACAGCTAGAGCACACAGGACAGAGCAAAGATTTGAAGTGGGGATATAGAACAGGAAATCTACAATGTATAAGCTTCCTCTCCTCCCTGCTCACCTTCCCTCTGCTCTTCAGCAGCATGACACAGAAGCTTAAATACATTTTAAGGCACTTTTGAATCTGCTCCCTCAAGTTCCAGCAATATTGAAATTGCAATCCTTTGTGGCCAAAGAGAGTCCTGTTCACAGGTGACTTCTGTTCAGCCCTGGGCTGGCTCCCCAGGCTGTGGCTTTTGCCGACTGCTGGCACCATCTGCAGGTCCTGCAAGAGAGGGAAGAGGAAGAACTCTGACAAATTTCTCACACCTTGATTTGAGTCTCTTTGCCAGTAAAAATGGGGAAGAGACAGATTGCTACAGGCTGTGGAGGGATGAGTTTGCCAAAAGCCAAGGCTCTGCATATCACTGGAAGATCCCAAGCTGACACCTTCAGTGGAAGCAGTATGTTGGCATGTGGATAACTCAGATAAAATTCTGTGCTTCACATATGGATTTGACTGGGGTTACGAACACCTTTGAAAATGTTATTTTCCCTTCCTAAGAGGTTATTTTTGCCTAAAGGGAGATGGAGTGTAACTCCTTCTGGAACATTGCCCGTGTCATCTGTTGCAAAGAAAAAAGGCTTAAAACTTGGCTATAAAACCTCTACCCATGTGACTGCTTTCACAACTGGACCATTTGTGTTCCATTTACAGCTCTTTTAGTTCAGATTGCACCAGAGCAAGTGCTGAAGAGTGCCACCATTCCTCCTGTGCCAGCCAATCTGATATTTCATGCACTCACTTGTTTCTGTAGCTCCCGTCCTTTGATGTGACCAGCACTGCTGTGCTGGGTGGTGCTTGCAGGAGTTTTGCCTTTTGGCACTACCTTGAGTGGAGTCCCCTCCATTGGAAGCAGGGAGAGCTTTGTTATAAACAGTGGAAACAGAGTACAGATTAAAAGTATTTTGCAATGTACAAGTTGCTACTATCTAGCCAAAATAAATTAGAGCATTGTAAATCAAAATTTAACCATTTTTAAATTAAAAAAACTAAGAAATACTTCTGAGGATCAGGAAACACCCCTTGCCAGAACTGTGAAGGATTCTGGCAACATTTCAATAGGATTGGGGCGTCCAGTTCCCCTTAACTTCTCCTGGTATTGTGTGTCTGCACAAACAAAGCAACTCAAGCTGGCAGATGGTCAGTGCAGCCTATCACTGGTATCCTTCTGAGGCTTAGCTGGGATATGAAACAAAGACTAAACTGAAATCAACAACTTGCTGTGCATGAACCCAACTGAACATTGATGCTTCGCCATAGGTTACAGAGGCATAGCTGGGGCAGTTGTCTACAAAGGATGTGCTTTCTTACCCACCAAAAGCTACTGACACCATAGAGAAAATATGATTATTTACTGATAGTTCTGATTGTTAGCATTTACCCTGACTTATTTCTCACATGCCAATCCATCTTCTCCAGCAGAGCTGATGTAGGATGTCCCCATCTGTCATAAGTGATGTCAGGTACAGAGAAATCTCTTTGCCCTCTGCCTGAATGGTGGCTGACAAGAGCCCTGGCCTGGGTGGCAATGGATCTGTTGCTTGCAGCTTTGGATGGATGGAAGAGACTGGCTTGGTGCAGGTGGCTCTCGCAGACTTTGTATTGAGGCTTGAGAGAGTCCAGGGCTTATCTTTCAAGATGTGAAAAACACCAAGATGAGTTAAACCCAGTGGTGCTGTCTCTGACCTCTGACTGTTGTCCACATTGCACCAAAAATATTCCCTGCCCTTCCCACCTGACCAGCTCAGCTTACTCTTTAGGCAGGAGGTCAGGGCATTGTAGAAGAATAAACTTATTTCCTCATGCAGTTTGTGCTATGTTTCACTTACTCCGTTTAAAAACCACTTGCTCCCCTGGATCTGTGCCTTTTGCTCAGCTCATCCCTTTTAGAAAAAAAACCACTAAGATAAGTTTGGTTCTTTTGTTCTTTGGCAATTTCCTCCAAGGTCTCTGGACTCAGTAGAACAGCAGCAAAATCTACAGGAGGCTTTTCCCCATGGAAAATCTCATATACACTGGGTTTAGCTGCTCTGCATGTTCTGCCATCACAAGAACAGGATGCTTTCCACAACAAATGTGCCTTGAATTCAGTTCCTGCTGTACTGACCTGCTGAACTGAGCTTTCTGGCAAACCGGAGAAGGTTGGGCAGAGATGGGTATCCAGAGACCACAATTCCTGCAGAGTGTCATTTTAGATGATCTGTAACTGCCAGTGTGAACAGAATATGCCAAGAGGTTAACAGATGAAAGCACAGACCCCTTATCGACAGGCAGAGATGGAACATGTCTAGCTGAGAGCTGTCAAGCTGTGGGGAAAGCAAGAAAGCTGGTAAACATGGTGATAAAGAACACAGCAAGGAATACCTCAAATTCATTTTTGTCCTCTGATCCTCACTATCTTGGCCACTTTATTTGGTTTTAAAGCCTGGCAACAGAGCAAATTGAAACATGTCCCGTAGCTCTGTCTGCAGAGAAGGCTCCTGCTAAAACAGAGCTGCTTTGCAAGAGCAATATACCAGGAAACTTTTTAAAGGGATTTCAGTTTCTAGAGGTCCTCCCAGTTTGATATCTCCCAGCTTTGTGGACTTACCTGGGAGGTGCCAGGTCCCCATGCCCTAGAGAATGAGTCTAATAATAAGGAAGACTTGTCTAACTTAAGGGTGATGGAGGTAATGTCAAATTTCACCCCCAGGGAATCATTCATGCCTGTCCTGTGCTGTTCTACCAGCAGCAGGTTGATCTCTTCTCTTGCTGCTTCCTGAGGGTCCTGTGAATCCATGAATCCATGACATCCCTGCCTTCCTCCTCTATTTCTTCCTTTCTCCTCCTTTGATAGCATATCATCCCTGCATGCACCCTGAGCCTTCTCTGGTTTCCAGCTGCCAGGAAAAAAAAAAAAAAAGAAGAAAGGAAATTCTGGGACACAGTGACATAGCTCTAGTGATGCATAGCCCTTCATTGTGTCTGTCCAACCTCTTCTTCCATGACAACAGCAGAATTAATTAGTCCAGGCTGCTCTGAAGCTGCACAAACCACGCAAAAGAACACAATTACCTTCCTCCCTTTGCCTCCTATGTGATTTTTCTGTGGAAAGAATGCCCCAACACAAATTACTGCCTGTTTACAGGAATTTGTTGAATATCTTTTGATATCTTTCCTGTCCTCAAGATTGTTTTAACCATAAATGACCCAAATCCTAAGGAATCAAAACTTCCAGTACACAAAGAGAGTCTACAAGAAAGATGGAAAGAAATTTTTTTACAAGGACACGTAGTGGCAGGACAAGGGGAAACGGCTTCAAACTGACAGAGGCAGGGTTAGATCAGATGTTAGGAAGAAATTCCTTACTGGGAGGGTTGTGAGGCACTGATGAGGGTTGCTCAGAGAACCTGTGGATGTCCCATCCCTGGAAGTGTTCAAGGCCAGGCTGGATGATGCTTAGAGCAACCTGCTCCAGTGGAAGGTGTCCCTACCCATGGCAGGAGTATTGAAATGAGGTGATCTTTAAGGTCCCTTCCAACCCAAACCAGTCTATGATTCTATAAAATTTACAGAGGCATTAGGTGGGTGACTAGTCATAGGGACCTGATGCCTACTTATAAATTTATCCAGAAGAAAAGGATGCTGCTGCTTTTCCTGGCATGGAATCATGCCTAGAGGCTCTGCATCCAAATGGAAACCACTTCACAAGCACTGAGAGTGACTGGACCAGGGAAGGACCAATCCAGTCTGTGCTTCACCCAGTTTTTCCCTTAAAACACAAGTTCAGAATTTGGACCAAAAGAGATGAGACATCTCCCATTTATACTTTAGTCTCGAGCCTAAACTCAATGCTCCATGTGCTGGTTGCCTTATGGAGCTGTAGCTCCTCCTGGTGAGTTTGGGGGTGCAAGTATTCATCATGCTGGAAGCTAAGGAGATTCTCACTGAGCTGTTGTTGGGAGGTGCCTGCAGGTGTCCAATGCAGCTCAGTGTTGGTGTTTCCCAGCTCCATCAGGCTGTGACATTTCTCCACTTGCTTTCTGAAAGCCTCCATCCATCAGCTGTGCCCCCAAGGTGTTCATTACTTGGCTGTCGTGTGCCTCAGGCCGTTGGCGCCTCTCTGCTGCAGGAGAAGATATTTCTGATCTGATATTGGGCCAGGTGAAATTCTGTGACATATCCCCAAAACTACTCTGGGACCAGGCCACATGTTACAAGATGTTCCTTTATAGGATTCTGCTTCTTTCTGCAGTCTTGTCAAGTTCATCATGCGCTGAAGAAATCTGATACAGCTTTATGATTGCATTATTAGCAATAGCTAGGGCTCATTACTATGCTTTTGTGAATATAAAGGGGGAACTGCATTCATTGCAGGGAGATCTCTTCCAACTTTGCACACACCCAAAGGAAAAAGGTATCTGGTTTTTGTGCTTTTAATCTAGAAATAACCTTGGCTGTCAGTAGCAGAGGCCTATTATATCTCATGTATAGTCTGTCAGAGAACTTGACTATTTTTATTTCATTTCTTGCCAGATTCACTGACAAAAGGAACAATCACTGGGGCAGAATAATCAGTGTTTTAAAATCTTCACCCTGCCTGTTTTTCTATTTTTTTTCTTTTTAAATTACATTCAATGGCCCATAGAGCAGAGCTCGGTGTCCTGACACTGCCTCAGAGCCCGCGGTGACACAGCCTACAAACTCGGTCACCTCTCTGTGAGAGACAGGACTCCCCACAGCAAATGCCACCATTTGATGTCAAAGCTCTTTTCAAGGGCAGCTTTGTGAAATTTAACACATTTTAAGGCTGAGGAAGACGCTGGGAAGGGCAATACCCAGAGTCACACAGTACATTGGAAAGAGGCTCATGCAGAGACACAACTTCAGCTCCCCTGCCCGCCTCCACTGCCCATCGGAGTGTGCTTCCCTCTTGCTCCTCTACAAGCGTTCCTGAGCCACGAGAGACCCAGCAAGCACCACCACAACCCCCCCACAGCCCCTCTCCCTCTCTCTCCCCTCCAGAAACCCCAGAGCTGTTTTAGCTCCTGGCTTTACATTACAGAACCTTGAGATTGGGGCTGACTGCACTTTTCTCCTTCTCCTGGTTCTCAGCCCTCTCCTTCAGCCACTCGACCTTCCCACATCTGTACCTGGCACATCATCCTCTGCCTTTCCATTATTCTGCCCCGTTTTTTCGCCTTCATATTTCCCTTCTCACTTGCAACTCACGCAATTTGCTTTCCATTTGCATTTCTTCTCTCACTCACACCTCTACACCAACCTGCACTGCCCACTCCTGAAATTTGTTCTTTCTTCATCCATTGCATCTTCTATTTCCACTTGCAAGCTTTTAGTCATATAATCATAAAATGGTTTTGGGTTGGTTATCCTCTTGTTTCACACCTGCCATGGGCAGGGACTCCTTCCACTATCCCCAGTTGTTCCCAGCTCTGTCCAGCCTGGCCTTGAACATTTCCAGGGATGGGGCAGCCACAGCTTCTCAGGGCAACCTGTGCCAGGGCCTCAGCACCCTCAATAAATCTCTGAAATTTACCTTCTTGGGAATTGTTTGCTCTGGTACCTGTGTCTTGCTGTTTTTTGCTCAAGAGGCAGAGATCAAGGTCATTTGAGATTCTTGGGAGAAGGCACTGGCTGGGCTGATGTGTGCAATCACAGCAGTCCTGCTGTTGTCCCGTGAGAAGCCCTGGAGAGATGCAATGTTGATGTGGTTAATGTGGATGTGACAGGGTTTTATTGTTCAGGGGCAACCACTGTGGCTGTGTACCCTGCAGTTCATTGAGATTCTGGTGGAGAATCCCAATTAGGAGTGAAGGAAGTGCTCGTAAAAGACCATTCATTAGGCCCTCTCTCCATCAACAGTAAAATCAATAAGTAATTAACTTGCTACAAAAGACGAATTTTTGCAAGAAAATTGCAATTTACACAAATGCACTGGCAGCATCCCAATTCTGCTCACAAAAGGAACCTGCCTTTCCCTCCATGTCTCCTCCCCACTATTCTCTACAAAACACATCTGTCATGAACAGCAGTGAGAGCTCAGCACCAAGGCTTGAGGCAAGGTTTAGAAATGGGCTTGTAAAGTATCCATGAAATAACCAGCATTGCAGAGAGCGTGTCTGCAGCCTTTCTGATTTCCTAAGGGACAGACAGCTCATGACAGCACACACTCACTCTCAGTCCTCCTTCCTCCTGCCCCANAGTGAAGGAAGTGCTGGTAAAAGACCATTCATTAGGCCCTCTCTCCATCAACAGTAAAATCAATAAGTAATTAACTTGCTACAAAAGAAGAATTTTTGCAAGAAAATTGCAATTTACACAAATGCACTGGCAGCATCCCAATTCTGCTCACAAAAGGAACCTGCCTTTCCCTCCATGTCTCCTCCTTCCCACTATTCTCTACAAAACACATCTGTCATGAGCAGCAGTGAGAGCTCAGCACCAAGGCTTGAGGCAAGGTTCAGAAATGGGCTTGTAAAGTGTCCATGAAATAACCAGCATTGCAGAGAGCGTGTCTGCAGCCTTTCTGATTTCCTAAGGGACAGACAGCTCATGACAGCACACACTCACTCTCAGTCCTCCTTCCTCCTGCCCCAGAAATTTATTGTCCAATTTCAGCCAAATGTTAGAGAAGGGATGAAACATTCAAAGGCATTAAATTAATTTAAAAACTTACTGGTCACCTGTGAGCTTAGAGATGTATGACCCATCTACAGAATTTCTTTAACCCTATAAAATCTCCTTCCTTGATCCTCTGAGAGGCAAAATGAACAGGTCTTTCCTGTTCCTGTTCAAGACACAGCAGCAAAGCCCAACTGCCATGTGAGCAAATTTCCTCCCAAAATGATGCTTGGCTTCCTATTGATTTTCACCCCATAATTTCCTCCAGTTACTTCAGTGTCTCAGCCCACAGTGACACTGCCTGGGGAGAGAGACAGCGTGTGCCATCCAAAAAGGGTGACAAGAGGACTGGCAGATGGGCAGACAGGTAGGTTACTGCCCACCTAGGTGTTCAGAGCTAGAGCTGTAGTCTATAAATGCTTTCTCCAGCTACATTTGTTCTCTCTAAATCAGCCTCCAGCATGGCACAGATGCCCTTATCACCTCCTCCTGGTTAATGGGAAGATTTGTCTCTACTGAATTCTACCTCAATTAAGTGACTTTTCTAACATGACAATTTCACTGTTACCTTAGCATTTAAGTGAGGCCCACACTTCCCAGTGAGAATGGTATTTTAGCTCTCCACCCTTGTCCTCACAGTGAGCACTTAATTGGCTCTATATTTCAGCTGTGGTTTGCACAGCTGTATTTTATTCCTCTGGAGCAGAACAGCTACAGGGACTATACCTGTTGGAGAGCATGCAAAAATGGTTGCACTGAAGCCAGAAATTACTCCTACCAGACTCTTGGTTGTGGACATATATTCCTTCCTCCTAATTCAGTCAAAAAAGCACAAACTTTTGGTCAGGCACAACAGCTGTCCAAATGATCTATACCTAGTTACATTCCCTGTGATTTTCTCACTCTGTTTTAGAAATTTCCTGGGCTTTGGAAGGATTCACAAGCTGTTTGGATTCTGATACATCATAGGAATGAGCAGAAAAGCACAGAGGTTTATTGAATTTTCTAAAGGCAGGCAAGATGCAGGAGCCTACTGAAAGAAATATCCTTCAATATCATTATTTTATTGGACTCTGAACATGAAATGCTTTAGGTTTTTTTGTGTCTGCTGAAGAAAGGAGTAAATTCATTCCCTGACCTTTATTGAGAAGTGCCACTGGGCTTCCAAAATTGTCTTAGATTGCATACAAGGATGAAGTTTGATGTGAAAGAGGGCACAGGATGAAGTTTGATGTGAAAGAGGGCACAGGTGCCTGAACTGCTGTGAGAAGCAAGGCTGCAGCCACATCGTGGCAATCACAAAATGCAAGCACTGATTAAATCCTCCCAGTGCACCTTTCCCCAGCCTGCAAAACGTAGCTCAGGGAGGGCACCAGAGCCTGGAAAGCCACAGAGCAGAGCTGTGTGAGCAGCAGAGCCAACGTGACAGTGACCTCACTCAGCAGAGACCTCGGGAGACAAAGCTCCTCACCCCTGCTCAGGGTGTGCTGCACCTGGGGAGGGCCAGGGGGGAGAGAGAGGCAGGATGAACCCCACATGTCTCCCCCCTTCTCTGGCAAAAGGAAAACCCTGACAGCCCTCTCACCTTCAGCACTGTCACCTTTTATTTGGGTGACAAGTGGCCTCTGGGCTGTGCTGTTCTGTTCACCTGCCAAAAACATTTATCTAAGCAAGGAAAACAATTCTAATGTTAAGCCTTAAAATAAAAAAAACATTGAAGGCTGTTACCTGGGTTGCTGTGTGACCAAAAACCATGTCAAATACAAATGTTTTTCCTCAGGATCTGTTATCTCTGGGTCTTGGAGCCATCAGGACCCACTCTGGGATGGGATGAAGTCAGAGTGAGAACCGCTAGGTCTGGGTTTGGGTCACAGCCTGTGGGGATCCCTCACAGCACCATCCCTCGCCAGAGGAATGCTGCACTGCAGCTTTGCCTGGAAAACACTCACACACACAGGCCTGAGGCTGACACACTGGGTTTTGCAACTGATTTGGCAATTTCTGCAGTTGGAGAACTGCAAGATCCTTGGAAGGGCCGTTGAGCAGCAGAACGGTCGCTGGTGTTGGGTAAGAGCAGAGCCTGAGGGACACAACAGACCCCAGGGAGGGAGGGAGGGACAGCACCTCTTACCTCAATTTTCAGCTAAGATTCAGACACAGGAGCTGTGAAATGAAATAGTCAGGTTCCTCAGCAGCAGAATTGCCTGAAGCCTTTTGTGCAGAAGGACTGAGGGAAATATCTGCATTGCTCAAGGACAGAACCTTCATTCTGTGTCTGCCTTTTAGTAAGGAAAAAAGCAAAGGTGAGAAGCAGGTTACAGAATGGTTCTGTTTCTTCTCAGTCCTTCAGGACTTATTTCAGTACATGATTATCACAGTGTGTAGTTACTGTGGAGAATCGAGTTCTTTCTCTTTCTCTGAGGGGATTCACAAGGAGACGCTCAAAGGAAGGACAGAGAACCTTGTGCCTCCTCCTCCAGAGCAGCCTTAGTGCTGTCTCAGGCAAACAGGTTGTAAGATCAGCAATTAGAGCACAGACCAGCAGAATAACCCCATTGGTGCCCCAGGAGAGAGATGAGTGCCCATGGGGTTCAGTGAACTTCAGAATTTTGGAGTTTCTTTTTCTTCTGCATTTCCTGCTAAATTCCAAGTCTCTAACAAATATCTCTTTGATCTGCAAGTTTTCAATTACCAGAATTACTTCATTGTTGTTGGTTTTTTTAATTCTTTCATTTTCACTGGTCCAGCTCAGACTTTAAAACCCGAGGCAACACAAGAACAAGCTGCAAAGGGAACTCCTGCTTTGTCCTTGGTGGCAGCATTTGCCTGCAGAAGGCAGACTGACACGTAATCATGTGCACAGGCAAGTGTGACAGGCGGGAGCAGAGCCTGGAGAATGAGGTCAGCCTGTTTCCTTGAGAAGTTTGTCCTGTAACACTTTCAGAACCCTTTTACGGAGCTCCTGCAACAGCCAGATTTTACTCACACAGTGTATCCATGCATCCAAGAGTCCTCTTTTCCAAGCTGGGGCTAAAGCCTTGTCTAACTAGCAGTATTCTAGAAGCACAAATCTTCTGCTGTTTCATGGAGGCATTAAAATATAACAAGCCACAAGCAGAGTCAATTTTGAGTCATGATTAATAAGCAGACAGAAGCAGTTCTAAATGAGTTCAGCTGGGAGTAAAAATAGCAGGGAACATGAATGCAAATCAAAATACACCAGGAAATTTAAGTACTTTGACTGCCCAGTCAATTAATTTGCTTCCATAATTACAGTTATTTGCATTATTAAGAGAAAAGCATTCTCATAGACAGAAGTTACTCAGACTAATGTAATGCACATTTCTTTCCCAGATTTCCATTAGAGAAAATAGATCTTGGGGAAAATGATGCAAGTCTGAATAAGCTGTATAAAAATAAAGCTGATATCCTTGTGAGATTAATAGCTGCTTCAAATTAGAAAAGGAAAAAAAAGGTATTTCACAAGTAAGGTGCTAAACAAAAATTGCATTTCTAATCCATAAAGGGGAAAGAGAGATTCATGCTCTCTTTGCTTCTGAGGGCTGCTACCATGTGATTATTGTGGAAACAAGATATATTACAGAATCAGTGTGTGCTCAGGAAGGGTTCAGAGAGAGATCAGCTGAAGCACAATAAAAAATAATGGGATTTACATCGAAAATGAGGGTAAATACAAGGCACAATAAAAAGATGTAAAAAGATGTAGCAATGTAGAAGAGGTAAGTGCAAGCCTTCTGCGTTCCTGCCTCTTGTAAAGGTGAGCAAGAGGTGGAAGATGCAGAACTGGAAAAAAACAGTGCCATTGCCTGAGAAGCTTTAAAGCCTAGAGAGTTTAATGAAGTTTATAAAGGTAAAACCAGTTAATTCTCCCATGGTTTGCATGTTATCTTGACAAATTCTTCCTCCCTCTGCCTCTGTTTCTGTCTCTAGCCCAGCAGGACTGACTGATTGACAGGGAGGGTGGCAAAGTGAACTCAGCTGTGTCATTGCTGCAGCCAGCAGGAACCTTCAGAGGTCTGGGACCCACAGCTGTGGAGCTGAGCACAATCCCAGATTCCCCTGGTGTTCCCCAAACACTGATTAAAGTTATCCATGACAAAGAAAGGGAATTGCATTTCACTAAGTGCCCATTTTGTTTAATCCCAGGTAACAATAATTATGAGCCTGTTCAACCAGATCGGAGCAAGTTGGCCCTGATCTGTGCAGGTCCCACAGGGTTCCCCAGGAGCTGGAATTCATCTGGAATTCATCACAGGGCTGCAGCAATTAGAAAGTAGCAATTAAGTGCCAGTGCCTCGTGCCACAACTCAGTCAGTCAGAAACACTCTGCTCTGTTTGAAACACAGGATTTGACTCCAAGATTTTAAACACAATGGCACAACCTATTTGTCAGCATTAATAACAGACAAGAGCACTGTGTGTCAGCCTGTTTCACGTACAGGTGAAGCCCCAGAGGCAATGCTGCTGTGGGGTTAATGGGCCCCCTGAGGCTGGGATCCTGCTCTGGCCCTCACTCACTGTGGGTGAGTGGCACAGACCCAAAGCTGTGTGCCTGGCAGAGGATCTGTTTGAAATTCCACCCAAGAGCTGCCTTTGGGATCTCAGATAATAACAGAGATTGGAAAAATTCTATTTTCACCTTACCAGGGGGGTTTTTGCTCTCATAAAACACAGTGACATCCCCTTTGCAGCTCCTGGCAGAAGAGCTGATGCTGCTGAAACATTTCATAGTGCACAGGAACAATGCTGTACCCAGTGAGCACTTATCAAAACAGACTTGTTCTACAGCCCCACCAGCCACAAGTTTCTATAGGAACCAGATTTATCTCCACAATAACAAACCATGTACCAATTAAACAAGGGTCTCACCAACAGCTCCCAATCTCAAGCAGTGTAAGAGACAATTTTGAGTAGTTCCAGCAGTAGTAAAGGAACATTTCTTTGCTGTGAACATCTCAGGATATCAGTGAGCTCCCTAGCTTTGGACAGCTTTTAATATTCACAAGAAAAAGTTAATTGCAGTTTCATCAGCTCTCTAAACAGGGCTGAGGGACTGCTAGGAGCAGCTCATTCCCACATCTCTTAAAAATATTATC
Organism: Spizella passerina; assembly: GCA_013401375.1. Classification (NCBI taxonomy): domain Eukaryota; kingdom Metazoa; phylum Chordata; class Aves; order Passeriformes; family Passerellidae; genus Spizella; species Spizella passerina. Next base: position 15,515 of record WBNQ01011099.1, read on the forward strand.
CCAAATCCTACAGGAGATGGAGGGGATCGTGCAAGTCTCTTGGACAGCCTTAAGCTCCAGAATGCCCCAGTTAATCACTGCACTTGGGAGCCCCAGCCACCGAGGGTAAGAAAACAAGCTCAAATGAGCAGCATGTGGAGCCAGGTCACACCAAGTACTGAGGCTTTTCCTTGCATTAGAGAGGAATGCAAGGTATTCCACATATTATTGACTTTATTTCAAGCGATTCCAGTTAGAGCAGAGGCTTCTGTGTCTGCCCCAATCCTGTTTCAGCACACTGTGAGAGCAGTGCTTCAGTTTAACTGAGAGGCATGGGGTTGAAGGTTAAAACTTGGGAGAGGATTACATTTTCAAAGCATTCCTCTTACTGAGATCAACACAGAGATGTTGAGGCCCTGCAGGAATTGTGAGGACTGTGCAGGACTTTAATCCCAGCTGCTTTTGGCTGCTTACTGAGAATCTGTCACTCAGGTCCCAAAGAGATGGGGACAATGAGGATCACAGTGACACCTCCACCACCTGCCAGGTGACCCAGCCTCCCTCACCCTACTGCACAGTTTTCTCTGTAAGATTACTTTCACACCACTTTTGCTTTAAACCAAGCATGGACAGTGCAAGTCTGGATTTTTCCCCCCATTTGGACCAGGGAGCCCAGGAACACCAGGAGTCCATGCACTACAACAACCCATTAAAAAACCGCACAAGATCATCCTTTGTATTCATTGACTGTAAAGGAGTCAAAGCTCATAAAAGTTACAACAGGGCTTAATGAAAAAAAAAATAGAATTTAAGAAGTTAAAACTTAGTATAGCAAGTGACCAAAATTTGTTCTGTGAAGTTGCATTAAGGGCTGTAGATGGTTAAAAGGTCATGAGAATATTTATCACAAATTCAAAATAAAGACAGAGTGAAGACTAGCCCAGGATTACATGAATTGGCCTAGTTAATCCTGCTATTTAAGAACAATCATTGAAAATTCTTAAACAAAACCAAGGAGAGATACTATCTTAATGCTTAAGGTTCATTTCCTTTCCCACCCAAATTCCGGACCCTTAAGGGCACTCAGTGGAGGAACAAGTGCTGTGGGAGGCCTTTTCCCCCACCAGCTTTAGACAGTACCTCCAAACCTGCTTCTGCTTTGACCATCCTCTGCAGCCCTTGCAAAGGCACAGGCTGAGCAGCAGTGGCAGAGAGCTCAAAGCTACAGATGGATTCAATCCCACAGGACCCTCCTCCCTCCTCCACCTCCCAGTGCTACTCCAAGATATGGCAAAGAGGATAATTTATTTACCAAGTGCATTCCCATAAAGCAATTTCAATAACACATAATTTACAAAAGGCATGTGAAGTAAGAAAAACACAGAGAAAAGATGAAGAAATTGAAGGGAGTGATGTCAGAAATGCCAGTGTTAGATGAGAAAAGGCCTGAACTGCGGGTCTGTACAAGATCTCATCAGCTTCCAAAGCTGCTGCAGGAACAATTTTGGATGCAATTTTTGGGTTGTTGTTTTCCTACACGGATGATCCACACTTCAGAGAAGCATCTTAGAAGAGAACTCGATTCATTCAACGACAGAATGACATTTAATTACTTAGAGAAGAGCCAGGAATAAAACCCAGTAGCCTATGAAACCTTCACTGTGTGGAGACGGGAAAAAACCTTCCAGCTCCATTTGTGACTCAAAAAAACAGTTGAGAAATGAGGTCCTCCCAACTAAAGGATCATAAAAATGATTCCTGCTATGCAAGTTCAAGCCATCATTCTTTACCATGAGGGTGGGCAGGCCCTGGCACAGGGTGCCCAGAGCAGCTGTGGAAGTGCCCAAGGCCACCTGGGATAGGGGAAGGTGTCCCTGGATGGGCTTTAACATCCTTTCCAACCCAAACCATTCCATGATCACCAGAGAACTTAGTTGTGCTCTAAGCTTTTCTAAAAAGTATTCTTTCCAGTCTAGTTGAGAAATGAGGCATGGAAATACTGTGGAGTAAACTTTAATCAAGTGTACCTGTTGGATTATGGATGAACAAATGCAGAAAATTGGAAATTAATACAGACTTCGGGAAAAACAACATGTGCTGGTTAAAGAGTAAATTGTTGGAACTAAGTCAGTACCATTTATGGGAAAATAATTTTGAAAACTTCCTGGTGAAGAGGACATGGGAGTTAATTGGGGTATTTTTAATTGGCCATCACAGCAAATTTACCTGATGACAAAGTGAGTGCTGAGAACATCCCTGTCCCTTGGCCAGCTGCAGCTGAGTGCCCTGTGCCCAGAGGGCCTCCCACTCCAGAGCTGTCCCACCCTGCTGCACAAGTGAGCTCCAGGCTTAAGGAAAGCCAGTCAGAAGTGCTCACCTTGGCAATTCCCCTGCCCAGTCCAGGAGAGGAGACAGGAACATCCTCATTCTCCAAGGGCAAGGAACAGGCCAGCCTCTCACTGCTCTGACAACACCCAGCTCTGCTCACAAATAAAAATACAGAGAAGCTGCTGCACCAGCTCTGGGTACAGTTCTCCACCCTGAGCCTGGAGGGCTTTGGAAATGAAACAGGTGCTGTAAGAGGGAACAAAAAGCATGTGCAGAGAGCAGTGCTCTGAAGTGTGCAGTTTTCACTAGTAAGATACACTAACCCAGTAGTTCCTGAGGCTTTTATCAGTTTGCAAATGGTTTAAGAATCCAGTCATTTTCTAGTCACTGCACCACCATGAACAGGTCAAGGTGACAGATAAATGAGCTGCACCATATTGTAAAAAACCAAGCAACCACAACACAAAGCCAGAGGGGCGATGAGGAACCGAGATCTGAAAAAAATCCCAAGGAACCATTAACCAATCCAGCAAACACACTCTTATTGCTGTGTGATGATTGACTTTGATCATTCAGGGCAAGATTCCCTACAAACAACACACAGCCAGCCTGGTTTTAGTATAGGTCTGCTTTTATTTCCATATTCAGCTCTTTGAGGGAGACATCCTTTCACAATCTGAAAGGAGGAGGGTATAGCCCGCTGTAGTGCTGCTTCAGCACACTAAAACACATCATACAGAAAATGGTTCTGGTGACTTTGCCCCAACCCAAAGGAACACCTGTCCATGCCCTGGGGGCACAGAGAGAGTCCTGGAACCCAAACATTGTGTGTGAGAGACAGGGGTGCACTGGTGAATCTCACCTCACTGGCACGAGGCAAAAACTGCCAGCTGGCAAGGACTGCACAGGAGTGGGGAAGTAAATACTGGTAGTAGTGGATTTAAAAAGAAAAAAAAATAATAATCAAACCCTAGAAAAAAAAATAATATAAATTTAAAAGCAGCGCCTTTCCAGTATCTCACTGCAGCAGGCAGCAAGACTAAAGGCACTACAATGTGTAAGAATGGAGAAAATCTGGTGCATCCACCCTTCCAGAGTGCAAGAATATGGATTAAGAATTCCAAAGTTGATATAGGCTTTTGGAAAACAAACAAACTTCTCTTCAGCACAAGATCTGGTGGAGCTGCAGAAAAACAGAAAAGAGAGGTGAGTTAGTTACTGTGCTTTCATACAAACAGCTCAACCTCAGAAGCTGGGCTGGTGAAAGGCTACACCAGCTTGTGTTTCACCTCCTCCCAAAATCATGTGGTTTAAATCCATACACTAAACAGCTTCGCTCCCTCTTCCTTCCAGAAAAAGATCTCCCTTGTATGGAACACATAAACCAGACCCGAATATAGTCAAAGCTATCAAGGCTATTATTTTTCTACAGCTCCAAGAGGCACATGTTGCACCTGAGCTCTTTGGAGGCTGAAGAACTGCACGGTGACACAGCTGCATTTCCAGTCTCCTCTTCCTCTTCCTTAAGCAAGATCCTAAACATGACAGAGCAGGAACCCACTGCAAGTTTTAAATCCTGTCAGTGTCTGTGAAAGTGTTTTTTCTCCTCAACAGACTGTCAAGCTCACTAAAGGACATCTCATACCACAGGGGCTGGAAGTAGCCTCCATTGCCAACATAAAGCATAAGAATTCACAAGAAGGAGCTGGGAAAAACACTGAATTAAATGCAAGATTTCCCAGCAAGCCATGCAAATCAGTACACAAAAATCTGCTATCATGTGATCTCTATTCAATTTTTCTAGAAAACAATAACTGCAGGTATTTAAACATAATCTCAAAATTTTATCAGCCCACAGACAAATGCTGTATAATCTTTAATACAGTATTTAAACTCTGTCCAATCTTGGACTAACACGCAAATCTTCCAAAAGGCAAAATTTCTTTCTCATATCAGCGACAATTCCTCCTACTGACAGAACTTACAGGTTTGCTACACTGTGTTCACAGGCTGACCCTGACTCTGCTGTGGGTTTGATCCCTCTGGCAAGACAGGATTTGTACAGTTATTCTACTCACAATTTTGACTGTCTACAATTACTTTTTAAAAAAACTTATCTTTCCTAACCACTGAAAAAAACATAAACCAACTCATGGAACAGCACATTCACCAGTGCAACAGACAGACCTAACTCCCTAAAGCAAATTATCAACTCTATAGCAACAGTTGACAGAGAGTTTCTCTCAGAGTTATGTTATCTTACCACAGTTTTATTAATTACTCTGGTTCTGCAAGGGTAATAATTTCTTCATTGATAAAAAATTCCACAGTCTCCTCCTCCCAGTCATCGACATTGCTGTCCAGCTCATCTGTGTCTACCCCTGCAATGGAGAAAACACCAACAGTGAACACAACAAACAAGGCAGCAATGGAATGATTTGATGCTCTGGGCAGAAAGCCCTTAGAGCAGCAGTGAAACAAGAGGTAAAGAGGTATTTGGTGCTTTAAATCATAATCAGTGGTTATGACTGTCTCCTACTCCAATTTTACCCCAGGGTCAAACCAATGCCTTTTTCCCCCCTTAAATCCTGCCACGATTCAGGATAAAAAGTACAAAACCCTCCAGAGAACACAGGACTGGCTTCAGCAAGAAGCAGAGGGAGAAGAGAAGGGGCTGAGGGGCCCCATGCCCCTGTGGAGGAGGAGCTGCAGTGGCCCTGCCCAGCCCTGTGTGTCTCACCCCCGCGCAGCTCCAGGCGCTCGTTGCGCTGCTCCATGTACAGCTCTTGTGCCATCTTGCGGTACTTCCTGAACTCCTCCATCATCGTGCGCCGCCGCTCCACCAGCTCCTGCAGGCCACACAGGGATCTTCAACCAACCCTGCCCTCAGCCAGACCCACCCCAGGGATGTTTAACCAACCTCCCCCTGAACCAAACCCACACCCCAGGACTGTTCAATCTAAACCAAACCCACACCAGGCTCTTCAACCTCCCCCCAAACCAAACCAAACCTACCCCAGGGCTCTTCAACCTCCCCCTGAACCAAACCCACACCACAGGCTGTTCAACCTCCCCCCGAACCAAACCAAACCTACCCCAGGCCTGTTCAACCTCCCCTGAACCAAACCCACACCCCAGGGCTGTTCAATCTAAACCAAACCCACACCAGGCTGTTCAACCTCCCGCTGAACCAAACCCACACCAGGCTGTTTAACCTCCCCCTGAACCAAACCAAACCTACCCCAGGCCTGTTCAACCTCCCCTGAACCAAACCCACACCCCAGGCATGCCCGACCGAGGCAAACTTTGTTCTCATAAACAACTTCCAGTGACTTAGAAGAAAAAGGATTCTCTTCTCTGATCAGAATGCTATTTTGGTGAGGTGTCCTTTTTTCTAATTGAAAGAGCTTTTCTTAATTTAAATACTGGCTAATGCAGAACTTACCACCTTTGCTTAATGACATAACACCAGTTCCTCTCTAGACTCTTTACAGCAGCACCTCTCTGAACTACCCATTGGACTAATTCTATTCTAACCATCTGGATCAAATGACCACTTGTGATAGAGGAAATGCAACTTCTATATCACCAGTACAAACTAAGGACAGGCTACAAGAGTATCATCTATAATATATTTCAAAAGTGTCTTGCCTTTGAAGCTTTGGACTGGCTCAGACGATCCTTCTGCTCAAATATCTTGGAGTATTTCTTCAGGTCCTTCTTAATTTGCTGTGAAACAGGAAATTTTATTTCAACTGGAGTTTCAGGCTAGCAATTACAACCATCATCTTCTCCAAGCACTCCTTTGGTAGGCCTAAGCAGGCTATGCCCTTCTGAAAAACATCTCTCTGCTAGGCAATTTCCTGTCACTATAATTTTGTGCCTCCTGGCTTATAGATCATAGAAGTGCTTCTGTACACATACAACTAGCAAGGTCTGAAGAGCAAAATTCAATTTACTCTTCTTTATACCCTTTCATCATACCCTAACTGTAAGAACAACTGGTAATCACTTCTATTTTGAGCTTATAATACAGTTAATATCTGCAGACATTCCCAGAAGTGAGGTCCCACACAGCAATGTGTTTATTCACACATTCAGGGCAAAAGGCAGTTGTGTAACAAACCTCATGCCCAAGAAGAGGGAGCACACCAAGTATGCTTTATGCCCCAAATCCATGTCAGCACAAAGTCCCTGGAGTGCCCTACCTTTATCTGATCCTCGCTGAGCAGGGTGGCTGGTCGTGGTCTCCAGAGCAGCTGACAGAACCTGTCTTTGTTGTTCTTCTGAAGCAGACGGCCTTGGAAGGTCCATAACCAATATGCATTGTCCACCTGGAAGAGCAATGCAGCAGCTCAGCCAAAATAAACTTTAACAGCAGAGTGCTCAGAAATAATGTTTAAAACTGTGGTGGAAGTTAAGTCATTTGACCAGTGACAGGGTTCATTTTCTCTTCCTAACCAATAACCCTTTCCAAAACCACTGGAAGAGCGGGCAGGGGTGGGGATAAGAGGTGCATCAGTACCTTGTGGCTCCACCAAGACACAGAGGTGACAATGTATCTGCCCGTGGGGTCCCACTCCACGTCCGAGGCCGTGTAGTGCTCGGCGATGTTCATCATGGTGCAGTCAGACGTGTCAACAAAGGCTAAGGCACCATTCATGCTGCACAGGCAAAACAGGACACTGCTTTACACACCAGCTTGAAAAACATGCCACAAGCTGCATCTCTACTGCAACTCATTGCAAACAAAGTCTCACAGCAGCCAAGAGAGCAGCCAGGTTCCTGCCAGTCTCTGTGGCTGGAAAGGAATGCAGTGGATAAAAACAAAATGCCACATAAGAATGACACTTCTGTTTCTATGTTCAGGGACCCATAAAAATACAAATACATGGGGTAAAGTCACTGTAAAAACAGGTTCTAGGCAAGCTACAGCCAAAGTTTAACAATCATATGCTTAGACATAGTAGTGAAGAAGAGATTAAAGAAAAGATTTCTAATATGAACAGCAGTGCTTGGTTGAAAGCACATGACAGCAAATATTACTTGACTGATTGACAACAATAATTTTCACTTGCTCTAAAGTGAAACTTTCTTGTTAGTTCTTTCACAAAGCAGCACTGTCAGTAACAGGTATTGCCCATGAAAGGGCACAAGCAATGACAACAAATTCATCACAAGAGACATAAGCATGTCCAAACTGGATTGGCTCAGTCAGATTTAACTTAAACAGCTGGAAGGTGTTTCTAAAGATCCACTTTTCTGTTGAAAAATGCATTCTTCATCTGGTGTGGCAAAAATAGGAAGTGAAAGCTGCAAAGGACTAAGATCATGAAGCTGCATCTCTGCCCTGCCTTTGCTTTTGCACAGCTCAATCAGGATTACAGCAATCAGCATTGTCAGGGACAGCAAACATTTCTTGGTGAATACTGTAGTTCTTTTCCCTTTTAAAACCACTGTTCAGCAACCACTCACCTTCTGAGGCCAGCCAACACCACAAACTGCCCCTGGGGACTCCAGAATATCGTGTTTGCCTGCTGTTTGTCAAAAGTTTCTGAAAAGAAACAAGGCAAATTCAGAAAGAGATCTCAATCCAATGCCATCAACTACAAGCATCAACCCCATTAATTTCTCACAAAACATCACAAACAGATGCAATTTTGAGTTTATTGCATCTATTACTGTGCAAAATGTTTAGTATCTGCATGTCTCACTTATTTTTCACTTACTTATGAGTTCTATTTTCCCATTGTTTTTAACATGGTAAAAGGAAACTGAAATTCGTGGAGTTTCTCCATGCAACACAGCAAACTTGCTTCCATTTGGTTCCCAAGCAAAGGCTATGATGCTTTCTGTAACAAGAGAAGCCAAAACTCTGTTAAAGGACAATACAAACCTCTGATTTCAAGTAGTTACCAAAGAAAATCAAGATATTGAAGAGAGAGAACCCATCAGTTAACAGACTCTCTTTTAAAACACAGGTTGATAAGGCAATTGCAGGGAGTTAGGGGAAATGTTTCTAACCATAGCTCTAAGCTTTCTATCATCTACAAAATAGATTCCTATTATCAGCCCTACCATTTTGATTAATACCAGACTTTCAGCTCTGTCATTTTTCAAGCCAGTCACAAGCATGAACAGCAACAGAAATTTTGATTTCTCATTTTTACATGAGATTTTTTGCAACACTGAAATCCCACTCTTTTCTAAAGGGTTAAATTCCTAATTATGTCAGTGTTGACAAGAATTTCTAAGAAAGACACAAGCATCTCTGCACACAAGTTCAAGCTCAAAAGGAAATACTTGGCATTACCTTTCATTTCCACCACATCCACTGGCACCTGTTTCTCTCTCATGCGGAATATTTCAAAGTTGGTCACTACTCCCTGTGAAGGCCAAAATCAGATCATTACCAGCACAAAAACAGCAGAGTAAATAATTTTATCACTAGGCATAGAAGGACAACTCCTCAATTAGCCTGTTAGGACACTGGATGAGAGTGAGTCAAGGTTTTTTCCTTTAATAAGAGCAGACAAACCCAATATGCGTCCTTACCAAAACATTCCCAATTTGTTCTGATAAAGAATAACTTCAGAATTGTAGAGAAGCATTTATTTTTTTTTCAGACTGTTATAAAATTTAATTAAGACAGATGAACATGTGGCACATTATGCAGCTTGACCTACATGTTGTTCAACAGCTGCTTAATTATGATCAGGAGAAGAGGTGAGGCACAGACCTCACAGAGACCAAGATGCCACTAAAGTCAAAGCAAATTCTAGATGCAAACATTACATAAATTTTGCTTTCCACATGCTTCAAATTAAAGCAGAAAAAATTTAAAATAGCTTTGACATGATATAATTTATACTGTCTTTACTTAAAGGCAGCACTGTAAGAAAAGGAAGCATGAGGCAGAGCCAGATTTGCCCAGTAAGATCAGAAGCCATGTACCTGTGTGCCTTTGGGAGTCCTGTCCACCTTCACACACAGGTAGTCCCCGTTCTTCTGCCAGTGCAGTTTGCAATCGACTACATTGAACAAATTCCGCACACGAATTTCTTGTCTAGAAGGCAGCTGCATCAAAGTCACTCTTGCCGGGATGTCTTTGTCCTCAGGCACCCAGAAAGCAATTATGTTACCACCTGGAGACCATGAGAAGTCTCTACAGGAACAAAGTTAAAAATGTGCTAGTTTAATTTTCAGTTTGATACTACAAGCAGAAATCACTTTCCTCATAGTATCTGAATGTTGCAGACAAAGATCAACTCTCAGTAATAAAAGACAGGCACAGATACAGAACTGAGGGCAATTTAATAACAATACCTAAATAGATTTTTAAGCAGCTGTTTAAATTTGCTATTTCACCAATGTTGTCTCACCAGTACATCTCACCAAAAAGCAGGGGTTGCACACAGAGTAACTGCCAAAGATCTAAGAACAAATGAGCCAAAAAAAATCCCTACTAAATTACCATGGAGACCATCTTCTTGCACCTGGGTACACTTAATTTTCTTGTTGCTTTACAGAGATTTACTTTAAAAACTCTCACAGGAGTCAATGTGTCTTGTGCAGACACAGCACACTGCTCTAAGCCAGCACAACCACCTTGTTAGGGAGATATTCCCTAATAAACTGCATTCCAGTCTGGTTTTGTAGACAAGGAACAGAATTCCTCAGATGGATTAAGCACTACCACAAAGAGGATTTCAAAGTACAGAATCTACCAAGTGTGTTCATCAACAAGAGGAGAGGTTTTAATTTCTTTTTGCTACTTTGTCTAATTTAACCACCTCAACATGTACAGCTCTTTGCTCTAGGCAACATAAAGATTGCTCTTGCCATAACAAATCCCCAGACTAAAAGATTCCAGCTTAAGAGCACAGTTATGATTCCAAGGGAATAAACTCACCTTATCCCATTGATTTTCAAGCTCTTTTTGTCCAACAAACCCATGGACTAAAAGATGAGAAAAGGATGAAGTTTCAAATTAGTAACATTCTTACATTTACACATGTATTTCTACTCTCATTATTACACAAAAAAGCCAAGAACTTACAGGTGTTTCATAGATGCTGAGGGTATCTGAAGTCATTCGAGCAAAGAATTTACCATCATGACTCCATCTAAGCAAGAAAGAAAAAAAATATTAGATTGGAATTGCCTTTTTATTAAATGAAGTCTGGGATCACAACTCTCTACTCCAATTCTATTTCTCAACCTACTTAAAAATAGGCCAGTGAGCTGAGTTTTCACAGTGGAATCCTCTCTTCTTTTGGCCAGTCAGAATATCCCAGATGATGATAGCCTGAGGGTCATCCTGTGTGTCCATCAAAGGGCTGAAGGTTACTAAATACCTATAAAAGAATAAACCAATTCATTATTGAAACTTCATCTAATATGTCACTACCAGCAGGCTTTTATCCAAGTGGTATTTAAATACCAGGTACTTTTAAAAAGCAGTTTCTCTAATGGGATTTTTCAGGGGAGGGAAAAATAAGAACAGGATGATAAAGGAGGAGAAAGTTTCCCTGGCATCCCTCTGGATGAAAAGGTTCCAGATTTATGTGCAAGTTCTCCCATATTGATGTTACAAGGGAGGGGAACTCACCAAAGACACTATTATATAGTTTTGATATGAGAATAACACTGGTTTCAAATCAAACATAAATCATTGACCTTATCCAAACCAAATTACAAGGATGCTGGGCTTCTCCATTGAAAGGCAAATAAGCATAAATACAAAAAAGCATAAAACCCTACTGCTTCCAAATGTGTTACTTGAAAACTCAAATGACAATGCATCTCAGTCCTGAAATTATTTTATCCTTCTCTCCAGAGCTCTTTAATGTTAAAAAAATCTTAACAACTTAATTTCAGCACTCCAGATTTGGAGTGCTGTTCATGCCTCATGCTTTAGACCCCTTATAGCCCAAACCAACATCACACTCTACCTTTCACAGGGTGAGAAGTCAATGAGCTGCACTCCTTGGTGACTAAACCTTTGAATCTGCTTGAACTTCTCTCCACCCCACAGAGCAATGCCCCTCTGGTGGAACGTGGCCAGGTAGGTGCCTTTGGGGGACCAACGGACATAGGTCTCTGTCCACCTCTGGATTTAAACAAGAAAGTACACACAGAAGTTTATTTTCATGCTGTGTCCCTAAAAGGGAAAGAATTCATGCATGGCTTGTAGCAGCACATTTTGTAAATCCCTTTACTAAGTGAAGATCTCAGGATGTGTGATAACTGTGGAGTTTTATTTCATGCATATAATGTACAGTACCTATTCTTCAGGATGAAAACTGTCAATTGAGACCTTTTCAACTTACATATCACCAAAAAGGTTTTTCAGGAACAGTGACATCCTTTGTGCAATAACAAACCCACCTAACATCCTAGATTTCCTTCTTTCAGCCTTGGCAAGATCATACTGCTCTCAAAAGTAAGGGTGGTTATTTTGAATTTCTGAAAAACACAGTTCTGGACCTTCAGCTAAGTTAGAGAGATCTCAGCAATACAGACCACAGCCAGAGACCATGGTGATGAGCAAATATTCTCACCATCCCAGAGCCAACTTCCTCCTGCTGAAATGCACAATGGTTATTAAGGAAAATGCTCCTGGGTCCTAACAGTTCCCAGCAAGTCCAGTGCCTGCAGCACACAGGCAGACTAACTCTCCCTTTTTTATGCCATTACCAAACCAGCTATTCCTCTTTAACACCTCTGTGGTCAGCACAAAAGCAAGGAGTCATCTGAAGCAGCAAACATAAGCACATTTTCAGCTCGAATAAATAGTGCTCCTCAAACTCTGACTTTGCACTCTCAGGTCTTTCTGAATCACCTATAACAGAGAGATGAAGGAAACTAATGGGCATCATAGACCAGTTATTAAAAAAAAGAAACACCACCACAAACTCTTAAAAAGTTCACTTCACAGTTCTCTTACCAAAGCAGCTAAGGCTAATTCTAAAGGATGTGGTTTCACCAATCTTCTCAAGGAAAGAAAAATATTTCAGCAATGGGAAAAAGCCTTTTTTTTTAATTAAAACCCTGCAATGTCATAAAATAAAGGAGATTGGCAGTGTATCTGCAATCTCCAGCACTTCCAGGACACTCACTGCTCTGTCCTCAATTTGCACAGGTTCCTTGATGTCATTCCAAAAAATGGATGTCCGGTCTCCTGACTCAAAGATCACACTGTACTGATCCCTGCAGTCAGGGTCTTCCAACCAGTATCTGAGATTCCCCTGAGAAAAACAGAGCAAAAGACTGTTAGTGAGACCAAGGCCAAGTCAGCAAGTTCCACTCATTAGTATCCACCTGGCAGGGGGAAGCTGATCTAATCAGAGAGTGCAACTTTGGGGTCTTACCACTCCAAACAAGCTTTTGAAGTGAAATGAAACAATTCCAATTACTGGATGCTGGAGGCTGAGAGCACACCATAAACAGGTGGACCTTCAAGGTGTTTTGATGATGTTTAATACTTAATTTAAACAGGAAGTAATTTGGTATTTGGTTTTTAAAGAAAAAGCCAACTATTGTTTCTTCCACCAGCCTATTTACAAAGCAAGTGGTAACAAACACCAAAGTTTGCCTCAAACAATTAAGAATATAAAAAGATGCTTTTGAAAATCTATTTTTAAATTACTTGTGCAAAATTATTCTTCACTCTTAAATAATAAGAGTAAATTAAGCCTTACACTATGTGTAACTACTAAGCAGAAGCACTGAGTTCCTCCCATCAGTGCATGATGGTGAGCATGAAGGAACAGCAGCATGTGATCAGCACTGCTATTTACAACACATTAACACATGCTTTCTATTTTCATATGGACATTTCAGCAATGAAGTAACCATTTAATATTAAGCTGAATATTCTTTATTCTTTCCACTTTCCAAAAATTCCTTACCAAATCCTTAAATGGCTGTTTCTCAGGGATTTCCCACTCATCACTGATTGTCATGTACCTGAAAGAGCAATTTGTTTGGTTACACTCCATGCAGGCACTCAGGGTTAGAACCCCCAAATTTACAGACAACACACAATTGCTGCACTCACTTATCAAAGTCAGTGAAGAGGTTAACTCTGAAAGTGTGCTGCTTATCCAGTTTGTATCCATCTGCATTCTTCACAGCATCCACAGCATGGGAGGGAGACATGTACTCCAGGAAGATGTACCTGCAAGGAAGGAAAACCAAAGTACAAGACATTGACTACACAACACACTCAAAATAAAGAAGAAACAATGGGGAGTAATTAAGAATTCAGTACAGAGCATCTACAAGATAACTTCTTGTCTTGTCCTTAAACAATTAGGGTGAACAGCAAATTAATCCCCATTCTGGCCACAGGCTCACACACATTTTTTAGCTCTCTAGGCCTGACCTCAGTTAATCTGGTATCCTCTCTGAAATGGGCCAGACAGAGCAGTGAATGCAAGCTCAACACAAGCAGGACAACAGTGAGAGACAGGAACATGCAGGTTACATCCACAGCTCCTCCCATAAGAGTAACAGGTCATGTTTAAGAATTGGAACTTCCTGTCACAGGCTTCTTCAATTTTTTTCTTTCAATGTTTTTCAATTACAGAACTCAGATTCCTTCTGGCCACTTAATCCAAGCTAGCTTGCAGTCCAGCAGACTCAAAACTAATGGTATCCTGAACATCATCAGTGTTTCAGATGTATGAACAGAGACAGAATAATTTTCATGCTGACCTTACAGAAGCAACAATCCCTCCACTCCAGAAAACTCTTTTTATGCCTTGTAAAGTGTGGATTCCTCCAATACTCAGAATATATGCCACAGATAGTGACAATCTATTTTGCAACAAACAGTCCAACCATTGCTACTAAGTTTTTAGCTCAAGAGGATCTTTAACTTCTGCCATAGCAGAAAACTAAGAAAAAACTGCCCATGTAGCACAGAAATTTGTCTCCAAACCCAGTTGAACTGCTTCCATAATCAACCCCCACCATCCTCCACCATGCAGCCTAATGAGCTATTAATCTTCTCAGTTCCCTCAGGAACTTGTTTGTCAGTGAGACTGAGGTGAGGATGGCACAGGCTGAGGTAGAAGAAGGTGATGAGAACAACTATGAGGTCACCATAAAAACTGGCCATTAAGTATTGGCACCAAAAATCAAAAATAAGCCAGAGCTGTGTTTCAGTCCTTTTTCAGCTGGAGTTATCATGACTTACCCTTTTGTTTTTCCATCTGCTTCTGGATAAAATTCATTGATAATTTTACCAAACTTGGAGAATATTTTGTGGATGACATTCTTCAGTTTCTCCAGTCGGTCTGGTCCAACCTGGGGCACATTATCCACAACAATCACTGAGTCTATTCCATCTGCCTCCTGGGGCTGATCTTTCAGGATGTCACCAAGCAGCTCTGCAAAGACAGCACAGACAGGAAACTAAGGCACTACTCACATCATGAAGGAAGGAACACAAAGATGAAAAGAACAGTGAGAGCTAGAAAACAGAGAGACTTCAAGAAATTTCAAGAATAACTTAAGAAACTTGGTAGTGAATGAATGCTCTGTCAGAAAAACAACTGAACAACACTCCAACAGCACACTCTGACTAAGTTGTGGTTTCATGGCAAACTTTGAGCACTCAACTCTTGAAATCTTAAAAACTTTACACACTAGTGTTGTCAATGCTTGCTCTATCAGTTTTTTCCAGGAGAAAGAACTGGCTCACAAAGCCCCCAAAACTGACAATAGCACAGACAAATGCATGAGTTACTACCTGACCTCTGACCAGTCCTCCTGCTAAAATTATAACCAGGTGACTTTGATAAAAATAAATGTAACCTGTGCCTCCCTCCCAAATTACACAAGTTTTAGCATAATTCAAAACTATCCACCATACTGGAAGCTCTGCCTGTCTCAGCATCACTGTAATTAAAAACTCACACTCCATCTAAACCTTTAATTAAGCACAAAAACAAGGTCTAAGGCAAGACACTGAAAGCCATATTTAAGGTTTGTGAAGACAAGCACACATCTTTTCACACTGGGTAGTCTTTGAACATATCAATTCCTGAATATCTGCAATAAGCTTTAAGATTATGTGAAGATCACTATAAAGTACAAGACTACAGAGAAAATTAGTTCACACCACCATACCTTTGAATTAGATCAAATTTGGAGAGTCAGACTATCTATAGCATCCACAGACCAGGAAAAAAAATCCAAACATGTAGAAAGACTTAAACTATGAGAACAAACTAAAAAAGGTGTTGTATATGCTGATACTTTGAAGACATCAGATTTATGATGGTTTTGTAATTCAAGAAATTTTTCTGCCCAGAAACATGACTGGGAAGATCTCCAGCAATGAAGAAATATGAAAAAAATGCTTACTTTGAATTTCAAACTACTAAAAAGTTGCTTTTTATACTTTAAGCTTCAACAGGTTATTACACATGAAGCTTCCAATTGATCTGGGGCAACATAAATCACAAATATTTAGCCCATTACCACCAAGATTAGGTAGCATCCACAAAATGTTGTTGTTTGCAATATTTATCACTCAAAAATATTATCTCCATGTGCATGCAGAAACTACAAATAACAATATAAAATATATAAAAGGAAAGCATGTCCCACAAGGACATTTCCACAGGAGTCTATTAGCAAAAGGAGAAAACCAAAGTACAACACAAAAGGGTAATTTTTAAGGCTCTTTCAGTCATTTTTTTCATAGCCACTTCTCACAAAAGACTTTAATAAATCAGCAGCCAAATATCCTAGATTAAGGAAGTGTTTGCTGTTCTCAGTTTAGCAGCCTGTGTAACAGCTCTTTGAACTTTTACATTTGTTTCTTAAAGAGACTTTGGCAAAATTGCCTTGGAGTTGGATTATTTTTGCTAAGTGCCTGCTTAATACACTTTGTGTACATTTAGGATTGTTATGTTCAGCTCCTTCTTGGAAACTGGGCACATTTTCCATCCCCACCTGTTTTGTTGCTAATTCATTTGGTTAACTTCTCAGCTGTCTGAAATTCAGTGAGAGTGGCTGAATTACACCCTGCACGGAGTCAAAACTGTAACAGACTGAAGCCAAATTCCCACACTGTGCCCTTAAATTCCCAATTGTGAACAAAGGAATCTTCAAAGAGCAAGAAGCAGGTTCAGCCAGCTCCTGCTGCAGCCAGAAGGGAAGCAGGGTGTGGTGGGTGCAGGGCTATCTCCAGCTGGCAGCATTTGAAGGACCACTGTCATTATCTGAACTGAAGCCTCACTGCTCCCTAAGTGGGTGTCCAACACATCCCTTCTGCTTTAACTCACAGCAGCTGCTCCATGCCAACACCTCCCGGGGAAAGGAGAGGCAGCAAAGGATCTGAGATGTTCCAGTGCTGCAGCTGGTCCAGCTCACAGGTGCTCCTGAGCATCTGAGTTATCACAGCAGTGAAAGAGCCTTGGTTTGGTCACACTGCGCTGATTTTCTCCTTGGGGAGGCACCAGAATAATGGGAAAGGAATAAGGAAGCTCAGCTAGAAATACACAGAGATGGAAAGCCAGACCAGCAAGAGTGACTAAACTTAATCCCTGTAATTCAGCCACTAACACTGAATTTCAGACAGCTGAGAAGTTAACCAAATAAATTAACAACAAAACAGGTGGGGATGGAAAATGTGCCCAGTTTCCAAGAAGGAACTGAACATAACAATCCTAAATGTACACAAAGTGTATTAAACAGGCACTTAGAAAAAAGAATCCAACTCCAAGGCAGTTTTGCCAAAGTCTCTTTAAGAAACAAATGTAAAAGTTCAAAGAGCTGTTATACAGGCTGCTAAACTAGGAACAGCAAACACTTCCTTAATCTAGGATATTTGGCTGCTGATTTATTAAACTAAACAAAGGACTGGGAGACAAGAATGCACCTGTATTCCACTGGCACTTGAGATAACTGGCTGATTGACAATCCTGTGCTTTAGAAACATCTTTCCACTTTTGGTATGTGTAACAGATCCTAAAATAGCACAAATACTGAACAATAATGGGGAAACAAGTACTTTTCCTATTCAAAAAACTAAGAATATTTATCTGGAAAGAGTCATTTGAAGAACATTAAATTGGAGTTCTAAATTCTGTATTACAAGCCCATGTGTAACATTTATTGTCTGAGCAGTTACATTACAACCTGACCATTTTAAGGCAGTCAATATCCACTACTTTTAAAAGAGCCTGGGCTGACATTTTTAACTGTCAGAAACGATTTTTCCCTATTTTCTTGTCACAAAACACCTCCATCACATCTTCACAAGCAGTAACTCTCCTCAAACCCTATTTACCTACAGATTTCACTCTGGGTGCGTGGAAAAAACAAAAACTATGAACCATAATTTGTAACCACCACATCAGCCATTTAAAACTTCTGTTTCTACAGCTGAGTTTAACTAATGGAGGCAAAAGGAAGGGAGACGAGCTGGTGATTCCACTCAGAGGGCAGCTCACACCTGAGGTGTAACAGCGGCTTTAGAACCACTGTGACAGCAGCTTTTAGAACTCAGAAAGAAGATGATTTTTACTAAACAAAGGTTTTAGAACAGCAGCGTGTGCGGGGCAGAGATAACTCATTAAGCAGACGATTTCCGAAGCCCAGCTCCGATGTGGAAGTGCAGCTGCCCCTCAGCAGTGCCGGGGCTCGGGGCACGGCGTTCCCCGGCCCGGCCCCGGTTTCCCGGGGGCTCCCCCGGCTGCTCCCGTCCCGCACCTTCGTCGCTGATGTCGTCCACGAAGTCCTCGGGGTCGCTGAAGGAAATCTCATCCTCGGGCTCGGCCGGGCCGGCGGGCGCGGCCTCCCCGTTCTCCTGCGCCGCGCCGGGCTCGGCCTCGGCCGCCGCCTCGGACTTGGGCTCCGCCGCGGGCTCGGCCTCAGAGCGGGGCTCGGGCTCGGCCTTGCCGGGGCTCTGCTGCCCGGACGGCGGCTGCGGCTCGGGCGGCTGCTCGGGCTCCGCGGCGGCGGGAGGAGGCGGCTCGGGGGGCCCCGGCGGCGCCTGGGACTCGCCTCCCCCTTCCTGCTCCTCATCCTCCTTCTCGTCCTCCTCCGGCTCCTGCTGCTGCTGCGGCGGCTCCGCGGCCGGCGGGGGCGCGTCCGTGTGCTCGGGCTCCTCGGCGGGGCCCTGCGCGCCGGGCGGCGCGGCGGCCGCGGGGCTCTCCTCGGTGTCCTGCATGGGGCGGTGGCGTTGCCCGGCCCGGGTGCGGTGTGCGGGTGTCGGTGCGGTGTGCGGTGCCGTGCGCTCGCTGCGGGCTCTCGGTGCCGGTCTCGGTCTCGGTGCCGGTCCCGTCCGGAGCGCGGCGGGGAAAGGCGGGGGAGGGGCGGGGCGGCTCCTACGGCCGGGCCATGTGCGCCAGGCCCAGCGGCCCGCGCGCGCCGGCGCCTACCAACGCGCGCAGGGCGAGAGGGAGATCACTGTCCCCGCCGCCGCTCCCGCCCGCCGCCGCCTTCTCTCCCCGCCGCGCACCCGCGATTCCGGTGCCTTTGCCAGCCCAGGATTGCTCGGCCAGCGGCCGCTTCATTACCCTCTCACCCCACTGCACGCCTGCCACCCCTATTTCTGACTGCTGTGGTTGAGCCCAAGATGGCGCAGCCTTCCATTCTACTGAGGTGGGGTCCGGCCGAACCATTTTTTGGGGGGAGCCGCTACATTTAACTGTTCTGATGCCTTGTGAAACCTCCCCCCTCAGCACACATCGCTGCCCAGCGCTGGGAAGCCGGTGATAGCACAATGCCACGGTGAAAGGACAGCGTGCTGGCACGAAACTCGCCCTACTACCCCCCTACAATCTTTCACTATGGCTTCGCCCGATGTCAGTCGGCGCGCGCGCGGGCGCTACCAAGCTGGTGTAGAGGGGGAGGCGCGCGGTGCTTCGCCGACATCGACGCGGTTGTGCCGGGGCGCGGCGAGGGCGGCGGGTCAGCGCCCCCCCCGCGGCGGCGGGGCAGTGTGGTAGGGCCCGGCGGTAGCGCCACATCAGCCGGGCGGGATGGCGGAGCCGGGAGCAGGCAGGGCGGCTTCCGAGCGCTGTTTTAGTGCCATCGTGACCTTTGCGGGTTTTAAATAACATTTTTCCTGAGGTACAAGATAACAGTAGCCGTGCTGTGGCATCTCTGCGTGCCCCGCGAGAAGCCTTAAAGCTCCCTCCCGGTGCAGCCGGACACACAGGGCACTGATCTGAAGGGTCACGGTGCGCGGTCCTGGCATTTTAGCGTGGTTTTAAAATGGTTTCTGAACTGATAAAGCTCTCCTCTCTTCATGTTGGCTACAAACATGACTGGCCTGAGAGATGTAACCCCACATTATCAATTAAAGCATCGCATTCTGTCCCGGGCACCTCAGGCTGATGCGGAATATAAAGAAAACATGAAGTGTTTTCTACTTCTGCTACCATGTGTGTTTTTATATATACACATATATATTTATATTTATATGTATATATTGTACATTCAGAGTGGATACATGCAGTGTGACTTCTGTCACCATGTGTGTTTATATATTTATTTATATAGTATATTCAGACTGGCTCAGAGAACTTGGAATTTGCCTCGGATACCATCTTTAGGTGACAGTTTTAGAGGAAAAAGTTCTTAAGAAATGGTTCATCTGTTCAAACTTAGAGACATATACTTGCATTCTGACATTCTGAGTAGGATTTCTTTTATTATCCCAATGCTTTCAATCAATTATCAGACAATGCCAGCGTTAAAAAAAAAAAATAGGCAGAGCAGGTAGTGTACAGGACATTTTAAAATTAGACTTTTTCTGTTGCAGCATCGTTGATGTTTTGAGCAGCTCCTCGGGCGGTGTTCGGGAGGCTGAGGCAGCCAGGCCAGCTGTGCAATGTTGCAGGGAGTCACACGATGGCATCCGAACTCCACTCCCCGGCTGAGTGTGTCCCTGTGTCCCTTCCCAGGAAAGGCCCCTCCCATCAATGGAAACCATGACTGGCACTTGGGGCAGCAATTTTTTCCCCTCATTCCCTCGTGGCAGCTGCCCAGCCCCTGACTCCCCGCTCAGCCCCAGCGCTGACTCTGAGGTGAGCACAGAGTGCTGTTTCCTGCCGTCACAGCCATGTGCTTTTCCAAATGTGAGGAAGCAGGACATGGTCCATCCATGGTCCCAGCTGGCTCCTCAGTGTTCATGGCCCTTCCAGGGGTGTGCATGAGGTCTGTTTTTGTTTCACCACTCCCACCGTTGTCTGTATTGCTGGAATGTGCAATTTCTACAGTTGCCCTTTTTCCTGTTTGCGCTTTTCCAGTCCTTTGGTTAAGCAGCGGATCTGAACACTGGATTCTCCTTTCCCTGACTCTTTGCACTTTCCTCTACTTTTCAGCAGCTTTTGATTTATCTGCTCTTCCTTCCTTCTCCTTTTCCTTTCTCTGTTGAAATTTCCCCTCAGTCCCTGCCCTATCTCACTGCTATTCTTTTTTTCTTCCAGCCCTTACTCAGCAGTCTGAGGGAGAGCGGAGCAACTTTTAAAAACACAGATTTTGGCACTGCCAGCTGAAGCCTGTTCCTTTAAGTACTCCACATGCAAAACTCCCAATCAATGGGAAATTTGGGGGGAAAAAAATCTTGCAGGAAAGGCTTTTTATAACCCAGCTCTCCAACCAGCAGTGCCTCATGAATTTTATTGCGTGCAGGTGATCTGAGAATAGTGGAGCTGACAGCTCTGTTTCCTAAACTGAATTCTGAAGGAGTAAGCAAATTCTTGTATGAAATTTCATCTAATCCTGACAGGATGTGCCCAGAATGACATTCTGTGAGGCAGGGCCTGGGGTAGGGATTTATTTCTGCTTTTGTCACCTGGAACCTGCATCCAGCTCTGGGGTCAGCACAGCAAGGACAGGGAACTCTTGGAGGCCACTGAGATGATCAGAGGGATGGAAAGGAAGGAAAGGCTGAGCAAATTGGGATTGTTCAGCCTGGAGAAGAGAAGGTTTCAGGGTGACCTGACTGTGGCCTTTCAATACCTGAAGGAGCCTGCAAGAAACACAGAGAGAGATTTTTACAAGGGAGAATGGCTTTAAATTGAAATAGAGTAGGTTTTGATTAGATATGAGGAAAAAGCTCTACCCTGTGAGGGTGGGGAGGCCGTGGCAAGGATTTCCCAGAGCAGCTGTGGCTGCCCCATCCCTGGAGGTGTCCAAGGCCAGGTTGGATGAGGCTTGGAGCAACCTGGGACAGTGGAAGGTGTCCCTGCCCACAGAATGGGGTTGTAACAATCTGATCTTTAAGATCCCTTCCAACCCAAACCATTCTGTGATTCTCTAAAATGTCTCCTTTTTTTTCTTCAGTGTTGATTTCTTTATGCTCAAGGTTTTCCAGAAGCTTTTGCTGCAGTAACAGCAAATACAGAAGTGTTCAATAACTTACATCAGGCAGTTGAAAATTTTTCAATTTTTCAACTGCCCCGTTGAAAAATTATTTCCGCAATTGAATTATTTTCCACAGTATTTTTCTTCAAGACTCGGAAGCAATCTTCAGTTTCAGAATATCTTATTTATACCAAATAAATAGTTATGCTGTTAGCTTAAGTACAGACCAATCAAAAATCTATAGCTGAATGAGAACATGTTGATTCCTCCATTCATTTTCTCCAAAAATGCTGTATGGGCGAAAAATCCTGCGGTGTTCAGAAGTGCTGAGCAGGCAGAACTCTGCTGGGCTGCTGTACAAACATGATTTGAAGGGCCTCTCAGCTTAAATAATGCCATGCTTTTTTAATTTTATACACAGCTTTCGTCTGCACCCACGCTCGTGGGGACAGGGCTGAAATAGCACCGAGGGAGGAGGAAAAGGAGAATCACTTGACTCATTTACATCTTGGTAGCAGCACAAAAACTTTTTATTGTGGTCACAGTTACCCCTGAAATAATTCTCACTTCGTCATTTTCTGCTTTAGTTCTCTCTGCATACAGTGGAGGTGAATATTTAGCTTCCCGTGATTAAGAAATATCAGGAATATTAATTAGGGAATGCATCCAATCCTTAGGATGTTGAAAATATAAAGCATTATTATGGATTGTAACATCTTAATCTGGAGGTCCAAAATCTATAAGTTTTTTTTGTGTCTGATGGTATTTTCAGGAAAATCACTGTACAAAACATGCACCTTTTTTTTCACCACTGTCAGCCATATCATTCCTGACTAATAAAGTACAGGAAGTGGGAAAAAAATACCTAATAAAATGAGAGGTGCTCATACGTGGAGTTCTTGTTTTTATGTAATTTTGGAAAGTATTTGCATTTCAAATGTTCATATTTCTGTGCTTTTCTGAATAGCTTAGTGTTCATTTCTACCAAAATTACCAAAAATCCAGGTGCATCCAGAATATAAAAAAATACTGAGCATAGGAAACTTGATCAATCACCTAGATGGCAGCAGAAATGCCATGGCAAAAGGAACTCAGTTAAAGAAAATATACCAGAATTAACTTGGAGTAGTTAATCTGATGAGAGGGCACAGTCTCAAGCT
>WBNQ01011101.1:7325-21935 GCA_013401375.1 Spizella passerina
CCTGCAGCATCTTCTTACATCCTATGCTCTCTTTCTCTTCTATCCCACAGAGCCATGACAAGAGCCATACCCAAGGAAGGAGAACGCAATGGGGCCACCGCATCTCCTGAAGAGATAAGAGTGGAGGAGATGGAAGAGAGAGGCCAGTGGAAGAACAAAATGGAGTTTGTGCTGTCTGTGGCTGGGGAGATCATTGGCCTGGGTAACGTGTGGAGGTTCCCATACCTCTGCTACAAGAACGGTGGTGGTAAGTGCACAGCACACATGAGTTGTTCTAGGTCTGTAGCTATGATGAGGGAGACATGTACATGCCTGCACCAATTCTCCTATGTACTCCCTAAGGTATTCCCTTATTCACTCCTTCAACAAGTTAGTTCCTGCTAAAACAAGAGGAATAAAAACTCAAGGGTGAATCCAGCTCCCCAGTGGGTACTGTTCCTTAAAGCAGCATTCTCAGATCTGAAAAATTGAAAAATTGACCCCCAGTAACAACTTAAGGCTGTTGGGCATCTCAAGAAATTATTGGTCTTTAGAAAATATCAATAAATTATTGGTCTTTAGAAAATATCTGTAAGTGGTCAGAAAGCCAACATCAACCTCCTCCTACATATTCCCTTTTCCTACTCCTGGTGTCAAATGCATCCCTTGTTACAGAGGAGTAAATGCTTAGATGGTGCTGGTATCCTAGCCAAGGCCTGATACACCCTAGAAGGGGATTTCTGCCTCTTCCCCTGGAGCAATTCTCACAGTGATCAAACCACTTGCAGGAAAATTCATCCCCAAAAAATGTTCATTCACCTTTCATTTTGTTTCTCTGCATGGCTCTCCTTTTCTCTTGTAGTAACACTGCAATAAGATCATTACATGGTTAAAAGTAAAAATTTCTCATAACAATAAAATGAAACGTAATGGAATAATTGACTGTCACTAACTTTTCTCAGTGAATAAAAATCTAACTTTGTAAAAGAAAAGCAGGAATAGCAAATTACATGTCAAATCCAGCAATAACTTCTCTTTTGTTCTTGTTCTCTAAAAACACCCTGAATTAATGGTCTGGGATTTGCTTCACACCCCATCCCCCTACTTTGAGCTTCCTTTCTCTGCAGACCATGCCCCAGAGGCCTTTCTTTTCCAAGGTGCCATGAGCTTTCACCAATAGCTGAGTGGTTCCACTGTAATTTTCCCCAGGGATTCCAAATTCTTGTCCTCTCTGCTGTTGCTGGAGTTTATCCAAATTAAACAAGAGACAAGGAAATACATCCTCAAAACCAGTGAGGGCCAGGGTAAGAAATGGTTACAGAAAATGGAATTAAGTTTTTCTTGAACCTGGGATGATTTTTAGCAGATCCTCCAGTTTCCTTCTCCAATATTTTGATGGGAGGCACCCAAGAGCAAGTCAAATGGGCACAGGTTAAGAAACACTGGAGGTACATCTGATTGAGCAGCCCACTCTGCAGTGATGCTTTCAGAGAGGAGTCATGGGTTTTGCATGGAAAATTTCTCCCTGAGCTCAGATGATATCTTTGCATAGTTTGTGCCTGTGGTACCCGGTTCAGCAGTCCTTGCAATTTGTATGCTAATTAGTGTAAGTGAAAAGGCTACTTTTGTTCACTTTAAATATCTATTGAATAACATTTTTCTTTTTAATTAGACTGCTCTGGAATAGCTAAGGCTGTGATTCAGAGGGCAAGGAGGTTAGGCTTGGGAAAGGTTAGGATGGGAGTGTCCTTCCCTCACAGCTCCCTTGCAGAAAGTATGCTGCTGCTGGAGAAGGTACTTTTCTCTCTCCAGGGCTCTAGGGAACCAGAAGGCTGATATAGGACAAGGCAATGTATTTCCATGACACTCAAAGACATTCTCATCATTGGAAAAGTTCTTGAAATTGCAAAAAAAGGCATTTCCCACCTATAAATGCTTCATCCCTGTCCCACCCTTACCCCCCAAATCTGAGGGCGCTGTCCTGTCACCTTTCTCCACCTTTGGATGTACTGGAATGGTTATACAGCTGTGAAGACAGATGCCATAGAAACAACAGTGCTGGATTTCTGTAAAGAGACCAACTGCAACCTTATCTACTGCTGCACTGTCAATTTTGATCTAATTGCTCAGCATCCTGAACTTATTATTGACTCGTAAGGAAAGAGGATATCTGTTTCTGGGGGCCCCACTCAAGGCTGAGGCTCCTTCAGTAGAGCAGCAAATTGAGGAGGGGATCACAGCTGGAGTTTCAGCTGGTAACTGCTGTGAGACAGTTAGAAGACACAAGACAATAGAGGTACAAGAAAGTCATCATTGCTCAGAGACCAAAATGGATCAACCTCTGGGACAAATTGTATCAGAAGAGAGGGTCTGGAGTCTGCTGAAAGGCTCATCTGTGTGCAGGATAATAAAGCTGTCTTGCAGATTTGGCATAGATGTCTTGCAATACCAAAAGTAGCAGCTGCCTCTAGTTCAAGGTCTGCAGTTCTCACTTCCTACCCTGTAAACCTGGACTGACCTTGAGAACCAGCCTCCTTCCCTCTGGCCCCAGGTCTCCTGCAGCTATACACAGCTGTGTGTAGGGGAAATGTGGATGTTCTTTGTTATTGTAACTTTGTTGGCTTAGAAACAAGGGCAAGTGTTCCTGGTTGCTCACAGTCACTGGAAGGAATGTCAGTGTGAATGCCTGTGCTGGCAGGGAGGAGAGGGCCAGGGGGACAGTGGCTGAGAAAGGTACCCTACTCTTGGTTACAAGCAACTGAGATGCTCTGCAGGCCCTGGCAAGAGAGGTGTTCATGACCAAATTTTATTGTATGGAGTGGCAAGACAGCCACAGTTGTTTCAGCCAGGAAGGCAGTCACCTTATCTTGTTTGGAGCGGGGCAGAAGTGTGAAAATCCACACTAAGGATATGGAGAAAGAGAGTAAGGTGTCAGAAGGAAGGTCAGCTGTGAAAATGAGATCTCAGGAGCAGTTTTGAGCAGAGCAGTGAATGTACTTGTACTTGGTTTGACAACATAACTGAAAAGGTGCAAAAAAATTTCAGACAGCTGAACAAAGCACTAAGCCATTTTTTTCAGGGCATTGAAGTTTTTGGTTATTTTTGTTTGTCTTTTCTTATGCTTAGTTTATGTTGGTCATTGTTTCTGGGAAAAAGCCTTGCTCTTTTCTCCTTCCTCTTCCATTCTGACAAGTGTTAATCTGAGGGTGATTTCGGGTTGATTTCTCTTTAGACATTTCTCTACATTTTAGCAAAAATGGATTTTGAAGGTAGAAGTTAAACTTCCTCATTTTGAAAATGCTGGAAAGATATTCCTCCCCTATTTCCATTTTTCTGGTGCAATCTACTTTCCAAATTTGACGTGAAATATGTCTCAAGTAAATTTATATCCTGGCAAACGTTTTACTTACCAAGAAATGTCACCAGCCTCCAGGTTTGTATCCTCTGGGCAAGTGGGAGTTTTGCTGTGACTCTCATGAAAGGCAGAACAAATGTAGTTATGTGAAACAAGGACTTATTTTGTTCATCCCCTTCCTGCTGAAAGCTGGAATGAGGTCAGGAGCATGAAGCAGGGAGAACTTCTTCAGCACTATCTTTTTTTAGCTCCTTGCCTGGCTACTCCTTACCCCTCTAGGTTTTGGCCTATGCCAAATGCAGAAGTGCTGCAGTAGCACAAGACAGACCACCCTTGTATTTTTTTCTGAGAAATTATGGTGATTGTTTCTTTAGCAGAGGTTACACATTTAGTTCACTGAAATATTTATGTTTATGTAGCTGATTCCAGCTGTGGTCCCAGGTATCTGGCAAGAGGTTTTAAGGAGAAGGTTTTTGAAGAGGTTTCTGAGGCAGCATTTTACCCCTCTCTGCAGGAGCCTTCCTCATCCCTTACCTCATCTTCCTCTTCACCTGTGGGATCCCAGTGTTCCTGCTGGAGACGGCGCTGGGGCAGTACACGAGCCAGGGAGGGGTGACGGCCTGGAGGAAGATCTGCCCCCTCTTTGAAGGTCAGTCAAGTTACAGTATTTACTGGCAACACTTTCTGAAAATCAGTGACTCAGATACTTTTTTTAAAAAATATTATTATTATTATTATTTTCTTTCTCTTTTATTCTCCCTCCCTTCTTCTCTCTCCCAGCCTTGTTATTCCTTCTGCTGCCTGCTGTGTGTGCAGGGGCAGTTCCCTGACCCCTCTCAATGTGGGTGAGGGGGTGTGGTGCTGCCTGGGGGCTGTGCTGCTCCACCTGAACCACAGTCTCTGCTTTGAGGAGCTCAGAACCTGGGAGAGAGGAGAAGCAGGACGACCAGCTTGAAGGAGGAGGATGGAAGTATCAATGTACAAACACCTGTGTGTAGTTCAGGACAAATAATGAGGGGAGAAGAGACTGAGGAGATCTGTCTGGTTTATTGTGCTTTCCCTGCCCACTCCCATGCCCAGGGCTGCTGTGGCAGCATTTGCAGGCTGGCATCCTTCAAACTGGGGGAATCAGACTGTGTGCACTGGGTCTGACAGCTCAGAGATGGGATGGGGATGAGGTTAAACCACAGGGATAAGAGCCAGGACTTCTGGGGCCCTGGGGAAGGTTGTTTAATGGGATTAATATATTCATGAATATAATTTCCTCCATTCTTCTGTCCAGAGGAAGCTTATTAACCATGATTTGCAGATGGAGAAAGCTGTGCTCAGGCAGAGTGGAGCCTGGTTAGTTTGCTTGAGCATGGGCATGCAGTGCTATTTGAAACTCCTTGGGGAGTCTGGTACCTCCTGCACTGGAGACCCCTGTGCTCTGGCACACACCTGGAGCTGGACCAGCAGGGGTATCTCAAAGGACACTGACAACCAGTTTTAAATAAATGAATTGGGCCTTTCTGCTGTTCTGAGGTCTCAGTGAGCAATGGGCACAAGCAGGACCCAGGACCAAAGCTGAGCATGGTGAATATCAGCTGTAAGACTCTTTTGCCTGACATTTTCCAAAAGTAAGAGACTCAGCTGCATTTATTTTCTTCAAAGGCTAGAGCTGTATTTTTCTGAAGAGGAAGCACTATGATGCTGTGGCATGGTAGCCATCAGAAATTTTTTCCAAATCAGCATAAGGTTTTCTGGCTGTTTCACCACAGACCTGTCTAGAGTTATCAACAATGTTTCCTGTCTGTGTGCCCAGTCACAAAATCCTTCCTGTTTCCCTTAGGCAGGTTTTGCACTATTTTCTGGAGAGCCATGTTGTTGGTGTTGCATCCTTCTTACCACAGCATGACCTTTGTTTGGGGCTAAGCCTCATGTGTTGGGAGTTGGTTGCCAGTCCCATCCTCACCTCCTTTGCTTTTCTTCACAGGAATTGGATATGCCACCCAAGTCATTGTGGGATACCTGAATATCTACTACATCGTCATCTTGTCCTGGGCACTCTTCTACCTGTTCAGCTCCTTCTCTTCAGTGCTACCATGGGCCAGCTGCAATAACCCCTGGAACTCAGGTACACCTTTTCTTGGGCAGTTTCTAGCTTCTTTCCAATTCCCAGAAGTTATTTAGGTTTTGTTGAAAATGTTAGTTTTTGTTTGGATAAGAAGTTCTCATGAGCTGGCATGTGATGTCACCAAAAACAGGCATTTTCTGGCAAGCAGGAGAGGTGGATGGTAGATCTAATCTAGAGCCCTCCTCATGTGGCAGGATCTTTTTATTAGTGCTGGTGCAACAGTTTATCTTACAGTTCCCTTACTCTGCCCCATTCCTGTGGAGTTACTGGGACAGTTGCTGCCACTGCCAGTGCCTGAACAGTTTCCTCTGTGCACTCAGCTTTTTGCTTAACTCTGCCCTGCAGAGAAGACCTGGCTTTGACTTTACTCAAGGTGCTGAGCCTGGGAAGATGGGGTGGATGTGAGGTAATTCTCATGAATGTCCTTGTCAGGAATTTTTTAACATGTTGAGCAGGTTTTGCTTGGCAGCAGCTTGGTTCCCTCCCTTTTTCTCTTGCGTTAGATGATTAATTTCTGCAATTAGTTAAATTTCTCTACCCTGTGGGCCTTTTGCTCACAGCTCCCTCTGCCTTTTCATCCCAGCAGAAGTAACCAGCCTTTTAAGGAGCTGATCCAATTCCTTCAGCTCCTCCAGAATGGATTTGTTTGCAAGGAAAGCCACAAATGTTCTCTTAACAGAGAGAAGTTTCCCAGCAACAGCTGGTTTTCCTTGATTTTCCATTGGATTGTCTTTTGCTGGCAAAATGCAAGATGAGGTGCATTGGATGAGTGGAATCTCCTCTGTTTTTAACTATTTCATGCTTTGTAATGGTTGGGGATGGCAAAGGAGAACATGAAGGCTTCTATGGCATGTGCATGTGTGGATAGGGAATGGTGCTTGATGTGGAAAGAGAATGAGATTTTCTATCTAGATTACTCATAGTCACTATCCCTTGATAATCTGTATTTTTCAGTCATCTGTTTTCAATTTGGCAGGGAATTGTTCTCTCCTTCCCCTCTTCCCTCCCTGAACCCCTCTGGTGACTGCTGGATTGGGATTCCTACCTGGGGAGAGCCAGAGTTTAATGAGATCTTTAGTGAGATGCTCTAGAGCACAAGATGAAGGATCTGTGAGGGTTAGAGTCCAGATGGGAAGGAACATCCCTCTTGGAGGAGCCCTAGAGAATTTCTCACCTCATCAGCTTCCTTTTCTTTTGGTAGATCTCTGTGTGGACATTCTGAATAGATCCAGCCTGGACAACAGGACCTTGCCAGCGAACGCCACCTCCTCAATGATTGAGTTTTGGGAGTATGTGATTGCTTTCCCTCTGTTCAGGCTCCCTCTCATCCAGAGCTTGCAGCTGCAGGACTCCCTGGGCTGGGGGCTGTGTCTGTAGGAGCAAAGTGAGGTGCCACGTGCCAGATCCAGCACGGGGAGCACAAGGAGCTGCTGAGGAGATGGGCACAGAGCCCAGGGTGTGAGGACTGGGCACACCCCAAAGGCTGCTCACCGTGTGCCTGCCCAGGGGTGCTCATGTGCACCTTGAGGGCGTGTTCCCCTTTCTGGCACTGGGCTGCCTGGGTGAGTGTGGCCACTGAGAGAGGCACCAAAAGCAGGAGAGGGCTTGCTGCAAGCAGGAGTGCATGTGCTGGGTGTTGCAGGTTGGCAGGCAAGCCTGAGAGGCCATGGCAGATGGAACAGTCCTCCACAGTGAAACACAAGGGGGAAAAGCTGCCTTTTACCTTCTTTTGACCCAGTCCTAGTTGCTGTCTAAGGGAAATGATCCATTAGGCTGCTTAGGATCATTCTTGGAGAGCAGGGATCTGAGATACATGCATGAGATGCCAGAGAATAATTTGAGGAGGGTGGAGAATTTTGAGGAATTTGGGGCTGGAGGCACTAAAATACTGAGTGAGGGGTCTTACAGCAGGCCAGACAATGTCCCAGATTGGGTCATCAGTGTAGCCTGGAGAGGTTGAAATGACTGCTGGTGCCACCCTACCACTCCACACGCTGCAGAGGAAAGTGTTACAAAGAAGAGGGGTGTCAAGGGCTCAGCTTCAGCAGATGGGTTTGGGTTTTGTCCCTGTTTCTGTCTCTTAAAGTACATTTGAAAGGGGTTGACTGTCCTTTGTTGCAGCCACCACAGGGCACATAGAAGAGGATAGGTACCCATGGTTGCAAAAAGAGCCTGCACACTGCTGGCCCCCTTCTCCTGCCCTGCTCCTTGCACATACCATTTAGTGAGAGCTGAGGCCCCTCTGAAACAGTTGTTTGGGTTTTCTGTAGAGAGGGCAAGGGGATACTGAGGGAAGTGGTTTTGAGCAGAATGTGCAGAGGAGTTGTAAGTTTGGGCTTAGGCTGCTGGGAACTGCAGGAGTTGCAGTGCTGAGCTCTTGTGTTGCCTGCCTTCTTGATGGTGAATCTCCAAGGAAGGAGGCTGAGGGAAGGGCATGGCAATCTTAAAGATAATTTATGCTTACATATAGAGTGCCTGTAGCATATGGGGAGGAAGAATGGTGGCCATGGGCTGATAGTGGCCCTGATTTGGTGGTCTGCTTTGGATTGAGTTGTCTCTGCTGGGGAGCTGCCAGGCTCAGGGAGCAATGGGGAGCAGGTGTTGATTTTGTGCAGTGGGGGTCTGACGGGCATGGCACCGTGGGTTTGGAGAGTGGGAGGGTTTGGGTCAGCCACAGGACATGGTGGAGCAGAGCTGGGATGATTTGCATGGCTGGGAGGCCTGGGCAGATGTGCTGTAGACAGGCTGTGAAGTCTTTGGATGGGGTACTATGGGAGAGGTGTGTGTGGGACCCTGAGTGGGGTGTGCAGTGTTAATGCTTCTCTCCCTGTCCCTGGACGCCGGCAGGAAGCGCGTGCTGAGGCTCACGGATGGGATTCACAAACTGGGCACTGTGCGCTGGGAGCTGGCTCTGTGTCTCCTGCTGGCCTGGATCATCTGCTACTTCTGCATCTGGAAAGGGGTCAAGTCCACAGGCAAAGTAGGAATGGGGATTATCCTCCATTATCCTCCATCCTCCAGTCCATAAGCCTCCTTCTGTCCATCTTCTATATCTTCCCCAATCTCTTTTCCTTCTTCATGAAGTAGAGGCAGAAGACACAGCACCAAAGTGAAGCTTAAAACCTGTTGAGGCCATACTGATGTGCACCAGTTGTGTTTGAAACCTAAGAGGAAGAATAAATTAGTAGGTCCATCAGGGAGGCAGAATGGGGAAAGAGTTGGGAACTGAGGGGAGTTTTGAGGCACATTTTCACTTGCAAATACCCACAGTGGCTGGTGGATTCTCCCCAAGTGCCCTTGGGAATCATGCACTCACCAATGTGTTGTCCTGCTGTGGCTTGAGGATGTTTTCAACAAGATCCTCTGCAGTGGCAGGCTTCCCATCCCTGGCAATTATTAAACACTTGAGCAAACAGACAAGCTGCTGCCTGTAACCAGCTCAGAGAATAGATAATGAATCTCTCCTACTTCTTTATCCTGGAAAACACTTGGGGTGGGAGAAGTGTCCTTGTTCTCTCTTTTGTGCTCTTTCTAAATCTGCAGGTTTTGGGTCAGTTCTTCACTTTCTGCATTTTGCTAATGAGGCTGAAGCCAATGCTTTCTCCTGATGTTTATCCCACAGAGCAGATGGACTGGTTTTCCTTTTGGAGTGAATGAGTGTTTGATGCCGTGGGCTGGGTATTGGTGACACTGCCATGACCTTGATTTGCTCAGGACCTCCTTCTTGGAGCTGCCATGAGATGGGTGGATCATTAATGATGACTGATAATTAATAATTAGTCTTGTGGGTGTCCAGGGTGTCCCAATAGCAAAGGGAGGGAACCAATTTCTGCAACAGATTTCCTTCAAAGCACTGTCTACTCTTCATGAGTGTTCCCTTTCATGCTTGACGCCTGTGTTTCAGTGGTAAATCCTATCTGCTGACTTAAAACTGCACTGGGTAGCCATTGCAACAGAATGAGATAACAGCTTGCTCCCCTGACTAGATTTCTCCCAGATTTTGCTTATGACTGGTTCTTGCTGATGCAGACTTGTCCACCATTTCTGAAGGAAGGAGATCCAGACTCCACCTTTATGGGGAAGAGGGGATGGATGAGAAATGATGGCATTTTAAACCTTGAATCTCTGATTGTCCCTAATTTGAATGCCACAGTGCCATCTTGACAAGAAATTGGGTCTGAGAGGTTGTGTGATCTGCATGGAAGAAAAATTAAGTCACTTGAGGTTCTTTTTAGCTCTCAGCCTTCTCCACTGAGCTTCTCCTTTGCATGGTTCTCCTTATGCACACTGCTTCCCCAGCGTGCATCACTTACCTGCACAAGGAGAAAGCTAAAGTATTTCAGTCAGGCTGGTTTAGCTGACTTGGTTTGGCAAAACCAGGCCAGAAAGTGAGAGAAAACAGTGACCACATACAGTAAATATAATGGTCTTCCTGAGATTACAGAGGATTTTTCCATCACAATTTTTAGGGTACAGGGCTATTGGCTATTTACCAGCCAAGTGTTATGGATGTGGTGCA
Source organism: Spizella passerina (assembly GCA_013401375.1). Lineage (NCBI taxonomy): Eukaryota > Metazoa > Chordata > Aves > Passeriformes > Passerellidae > Spizella > Spizella passerina. The sequence goes on from WBNQ01011101.1 coordinate 17,295, forward strand.
ACAATAAGAGAGGGGTTTTCTGTTCCCAAATATACTACAGGTCAAACAGGCCAGTTGTCTTCTCTGCAGGCTGTAATTTTGAGTATTACAGGGACACTGTCAAAAAATTCAACTTCTTCCCTCTTTTTCTTTGCTCACAATATACTAAGACAAGCATTAGGAAAGACCCAAGAATTCTGAGCAGGTGCATAACTTTGTACAACAGCTCCAGATTAAACAGGAGGTTGTGTTTGTCTGAGAGGCTGCTCTAATCACATAATCCTGCCACATCCTTCTGTTTCTGCTTCTGTGATTTAAGGAACCCAAATTTAAAGAAACCATAGTGACCTCAGGACAATAATTTCAAATAACTCCATAAAGAGTCATTTTCTTTTAAAAGCCTTTCCCCCCACTATGTTTCTCTTCCTTATGCATAAATGTTTCTTAAAAACTGATTTCTGAAGGTAGATTTTAATACTTGTGCCCAAAGGAGTGTCATTCTCATTCAATCAGGGAACAGCAAAAGTACCATGTACTGTGACTTATTTGACCAATTATCACTAAGCACAAAAAAATGTAATTTCAGGCCTATCACTATGAATCCATGGAGTAAACAAGCCTTCACACTGCTTGGATGAATTTTAGTAATGAATAAATGTTAGGAAGTTGCAGCTTGCTCCCAAATATTTTGCAACTAGAAAAAAAGAATATGTTATATCAGAGAAATGGTTTAGAGATGATTAATTCTTCTGTAATATTTCTATCACACACAAAAAGAAGTAAAAATAGGTATTACAAAAATAATAGTCTACATTTTCTTTAAAGGCTTTGAGTTGCCCCCATTTTTTACCTGTGAGCTCAAAGGCATTAAAGGGATGAGAGTGACGCATGAGCCCTTCTGGAAATGAGAAATGCCTCATAGGTGTCTCAAATTGGCCAGCAAAAGTTGGTATTTAATTTGGAAAGCTCTTGCTGTGCATAGGACCATTTTAATAACTCATTAAAGCTCAGTGATGGGAAGAGATCTGGGTTTCTTCTGCAGCTTTCAAAAGATGAAGGGAACAGCTGCACAGCAGGGAAATTACACTGGCTGGAAAGAGAAAACAAAGCAGAGCAACCAGTGGCAGAGTCTTGGATGAAGAACAAAATGCAGATTAACTAAATCACCAGTGAGATGTAACCTTGATTACTTTCTTTCCCACCCCTCTTCTGTGTTAGCAGCAGCAGCCACAGCCAACAGCAGAGTCAGGGAGGTTTGCTGGGGCAGGGGCCTGCAGATGAGGGGAAGTGATGCTGCCCCTCCCTGCTGACCCTCTCTCCTCTTGTTTCCCTGCTCTGCAGGTCGTTTACTTCACTGCCACCTTCCCATATGTGATGCTCCTCATCCTGCTGGTCCGAGGGGTGATGCTGCCAGGGGCTGCTGAGGGGATCATCTTCTACCTGAAGCCAGACATGTCCAGGCTGGCAGACCCACAGGTGAGGGCTGGTGTCAGGCAAATGCTGGCCACAAGAATCTTCTCAGTGCCCTGGCCTCTGGAGCTGAGCATCTAGCTGTCATCTATGAAAGGAGGTCAGGCAACCAGGATCCTTAAAGCTTCTGAGAGGGGTCTGGTTCCCTTACACAGCACATCCTTTTTGCTCATGGTCTGCAGCATGTGGGCATATTAGGTCATTTCCACTCATGGGCTCAGCAAAACCAAAGGAGTATATAAAATATTTAGCATGTAACAGAGAGTTTTCCTGGCTCTTAAATGCAGATAATTAAGGGAGAGGTTATATTATAATCTATCACTTTTAATTTTTTTTCTGGCCTGGTTAGCACTTTGGCTCCATCAGGACCCTCCCAGGACATGAGGGCTCCCTGTGCTTGCAGAAGAGAGCAAAGGCATGCATGTAACATGGGCTGTGACCAGCTGGGTTCCCTTCTNTCCACCTTTATGGGGAAGAGGGGATGGATGAGAAATGATGGCATTTTAAACCTTGAATCTCTGATTGTCCCTAATTTGTATGCCACAGTGCCATCTTGACAAGAAATTGGGTCTGAGAGGTTGTGTGATCTGCATGGAAGAAAAATTAAGTCACTTGAGGTTCTTTTTAGCTCTCAGCCTTCTCCACTGAGCTTCTCCTTTGCATGGTTCTCCTTATGCACACTGCTTCCCCAGCGTGCATCACTTACCTGCACAAGGAGAAAGCTAAAGTATTTCAGTCAGGCTGGTTTAGCTGACTTGGTTTGGCAAAACCAGGCCAGAAAGTGAGAGAAAACAGTGACCACATACAGTAAATATAATGGTCTTCCTGAGATTACAGAGGATTTTTCCATCACAATTTTTAGGGTACAGGGCTATTGGCTATTTACCAGCCAAGTGTTATGGATGTGGTGCAACAATAAGAGAGGGGTTTTCTGTTCCCAAATATACTACAGGTCAAACAGGCCAGTTGTCTTCTCTGCAGGCTGTAATTTTGAGTATTACAGGGGCACTGTCAAAAAATTCAACTTCTTCCCTCTTTTTCTTTGCTGACAATATACTAAGACAAGCATTAGGAAAGACCCAAGAATTCTGAGCAGGTGCATAACTTTGTACAACAGCTCCAGATTAAACAGGAGGTTGTGTTTGTCTGAGAGGCTGCTCTAATCACATAATCCTGCCACATCCTTCTGTTTCTGCTTCTGTGATTTAAGGAACCCAAATTTAAAGAAACCATAGTGACCTCAGGACAAGGTATTCAAATAACTCCATAAAGAGTCATTTTCTTTTAAAAGCCTTTCCCCCCACTATGTTTCTCTTCCTTATGCATAAATGTTTCTTAAAAACTGATTTCTGAAGGTAGATTTTAATACTTGTGCCCAAAGGAGTGTCATTCTCATTCAATCAGGGAACAGCAAAAGTACCATGTACTGTGACTTATTTGACCAATTATCACTAAGCACAAAAAAATGTAATTTCAGGCCTATCACTATGAATCCATGGAGTAAACAAGCCTTCACACTGCTTGGATGAATTTTAGTAATGAATAAATGTTAGGAAGTTGCAGCTTGCTCCCAAATATTTTGCAACTAGAAAAAAAGAATATGTTATATCAGAGAAATGGTTTAGAGATGATTAATTCTTCTGTAATATTTCTATCACACACAAAAAGAAGTAAAAATAGGTATTACAAAAATAATAGTCTACATTTTCTTTAAAGGCTTTGAGTTGCCCCCATTTTTTACCTGTGAGCTCAAAGGCATTAAAGGGATGAGAGTGACGCATGAGCCCTTCTGGAAATGAGAAATGCCTCATAGGTGTCTCAAATTGGCCAGCAAAAGTTGGTATTTAATTTGGAAAGCTCTTGCTGTGCATAGGACCATTTTAATAACTCATTAAAGCTCAGTGATGGGAAGAGATCTGGGTTTCTTCTGCAGCTTTCAAAAGATGAAGGGAACAGCTGCACAGCAGGGAAATTACACTGGCTGGAAAGAGAAAACAAAGCAGAGCAACCAGTGGCAGAGTCTTGGATGAAGAACAAAATGCAGATTAACTAAATCACCAGTGAGATGTAACCTTGATTACTTTCTTTCCCACCCCTCTTCTGTGTTAGCAGCAGCAGCCACAGCCAACAGCAGAGTCAGGGAGGTTTGCTGGGGCAGGGGCCTGCAGATGAGGGGAAGTGATGCTGCCCCTCCCTGCTGACCCTCTCTCCTCTTGTTTCCCTGCTCTGCAGGTCGTTTACTTCACTGCCACCTTCCCATATGTGATGCTCCTCATCCTGCTGGTCCGAGGGGTGATGCTGCCAGGGGCTGCTGAGGGGATCATCTTCTACCTGAAGCCAGACATGTCCAGGCTGGCAGACCCACAGGTGAGGGCTGGTGTCAGGCAAATGCTGGCCACAAGAATCTTCTCAGTGCCCTGGCCTCTGGAGCTGAGCATCTAGCTGTCATCTATGAAAGGAGGTCAGGCAACCAGGATCCTTAAAACTTCTGAGAGGGGTCTGGTTCCCTTACACAGCACATCCTTTTTGCTCGTGGTCTGCAGCGCGTGGGCATATTAGGTCATTTCCACTCATGGGCTCAGCAAAACCAAAGGAGTATATAAAATATTTAGCATGTAACAGAGAGTTTTCCTGGCTCTTAAATGCAGATAATTAAGGGAGGGGTTATATAATCTATCACTTCTAATTTTTTTTTTCTGGCCTGGTTAGCACTTTGGCTCCATCAGGACCCTCCCAGGACATGAGGGCTCCCTGTGCTTGCAGAAGAGAGCAAAGGCATGCATGTAACATGGGCTGTGACCAGCTGGGTTCCCTTCACTGCTCCTGGGGGCTGCCTAGGGCAGGGGCTGGCCAAAGGGTCAATCACTTCCACCAGTCACTGGAGCTCATGGAGACCCTCAGTGAGATCCTGCTGCTGAGCTGAGGCTGAAGGTAGAGCTTTAGTTCACATGGGATGTGTGTCCATTCCTGTGTACATGCCTATCTGTGAGAAGTCAGGGTGATCTTAGGCAGCAGCGCCTGGGATGGGATTCTTTGAAGGCTGTGAAATTCCAGCTGCCTGGATGTTTGCAGCTGGGGGCTGCTTAGAGGAAAAAGAGAATGACTGGGGAGCCTGGAGACCATCAGAAAGGTGGGCTGTCTACCTGCCTGCCTACAACTCCCAGCTCAGGGCTTTCCTTAGGATTGTGTGAG
>WBNQ01011104.1:3462-29078 GCA_013401375.1 Spizella passerina
ACTTCTATCCTTGAATATGTCTATTAGCATTACCTGTTTCTTTTGCCACTTTCAGCCTATCTTCCCATTCATGAAACGGTCCCAGACACTTAGCGAGGTATGTCTGGAGTGTAATACAATCCAAAGGCAACACGTGATTATCAGCTCCAACATGCAAAATGGGATCCACAACTATGTAACCACCACCACTTTTTTCATTTCTAGGAAAAAATAATTTTCATTGGTATAATTAACACCCATTTTACCAGTCTGTTTCAGAGAGAGAATTCAAATAGCATAGGTTTTCAGAAACACAGTAGCCCAGTACAGTGGCTGGAGGGAGAGGGGGAACAGGACTGCATGACATACGAAAGAAATAGTAAATTCTGAAGTGTTCATCTCTTATGCATCATCTCTCTACTGAACTTAATGAATACAAATGGGATACAGAGCTTAAAACTCTGGAAAAGTGAGATACCTTTGCTATTTCCTGAGATGGAGTACTGGTTCCTCCTTTTGGCATATGGAAACATAGAAAGCACAAATGCCCATCTATTACATGTAGATCTACATTTTGAGCCCCATTCTCAGGAAGATACCTGAGCTAAACATCTTAAGCCTGGAAGAATTTAACCACCCATCTTCCAGAAACACAAAATAACAGACTACAATTATTACAGACAGTGGCACTCTCTTCTGCACTTGTCCCACTAAAACAGAAGACGAAGTAAAGGATCCAAGTAAAGAATGCCAGAACCTCTGTGCTAGAGAGAAAACAATCCTCAAAGTCAACGAAGAAAGTACAAAATAATCATTGAGATACTCAGAATGCTGATGAATTTGACAACTCGTAAAAACAGATTGCTTCTCCAACATTCACAGAAAGTTGATCAGCTTGGTTCTGTATACTCTCCAGAATATTTCTGCATCAGAAAGTACTATATAACCACCAGTTACTGTCTTTCATTGGAGGATTCTAATTGGTCCCTTGGCTGCAATTTCAAAAATGCATGGAAAAAAAGGGGCTTTTTCGGGTGAAGATGTAGACCAAGGGAGGAAACTGCATTTGGCTGCAGGTATACGAATTTCACTTACCCAAGACTGAAATAGTACTGGTATGACCCAGAAATTTGGAGATCCAACTTGCAGTATTTGTCAGAGTCATCTTCTTTTCCTGTGGGATTGTGCCATGACAGTGTCCTGAACTTGTGGCGATCGAATACTTCTCCAGAAGCTGGATAATTTGTATACACAGTAACGGGCTTGCCCTGAAGAGTTGGGCCCAATCGGAATTGTAGCTCAAAACCTCAAGAAAAAAGAAAAATACAAAAGGTAAAATCCCTTGATCAGGAGAACTAGATCTTTTTAGTCTCTTATTACAATTCCTAATTTACTACTATATTAATAACACTATCATATTTGCTAAGAATTTCAGCACAATTATAAATTTCTATAGCATAGAATCATAGAACATCCTGAGCTGGAAGGCAACTCACAAGGACCACTCAAGTCCAACTCCAGGCACTACCCAGAATTCCCCAGTAATCACACCATGTGCCTGAGAACATTGTTCAAATGCTTCTTGAACTGAGAGGTTTGGTGCTGTCACCACTTCCCTAGAGAGCCAGTCCCAGTGCCCAACCACCTTGGGGGTGAAGAACCTTTTCCTAACATCCAACAGAAACCTCCCCTGGCACAGGCCCATGCCATTCCCTTGGCTCCTATCTCTGGTCACCAGTGAGCAGAGATCAGCCCCTCACAAGGGAAGTTGCAGACTGCAATGAGGTCTCCTCTCAGTCTCCTCTCCTCCAGGCTGAACAGGCCCAGTGACCTCAGCCACACCTCAGACAGTTTCCTCTCAAGGCCCTTCACCATCTTCACTGCTCTTCTTTGGACATTCTTTAATAGGTTCAAACCTTATATTGCAGCACTCAAAACTGCATCATCTCTCTCTTCCTTCCTAAGATTGTTCTTGGCATACTTTACATATATCCTTTTTCCTTTACTTACATGGCACCATTCATCTTCTTTCCAATTTGTTTGTCTTTGCTACATAAAATTTTAAAAATAAAATACAGCAAAACACCAAGATCATCCAACTAAACACAATTTTATGTAGATTTTGGATCTTTAAGTAGTCTTTAAGTACTTAGGTTTACCAAGTCTATACAGTAGGCTGACTCACGAAAACAGATGAAAAAATAGGAACACATTTAAAACCAGAAAATATTTCAAATACCTCCATTGTTCACTGAGGATTCACTAAAGAGGTAAATTTCTTATGCTTTAACTGAAGAATTACATATACTTTTGTGTGATCTACAATACACAAATTATTAAAGTTTCAGAGGGCTCAACAAACTAAAGGGAATCTTGTATTTGTGCTCCAGGTCTCTCACACACATAGAAAAAGGGCTTAAGTTTAAGCTTAAGATACTTGTGATAGCGAGAGAAAATTAAGTTAAAAAAATAGAACATAAAAGCATGTGTACTCTACTGAGTAAGACATAAAAAATTCTGCTTAGTCAGGAGGTTTTAGAAAGGTTTCCATCTGCAGGTATGAGGGTCACCATCACAAGTGGCTAAGTACAGGGCTCACTCAAGTGAACAAAACAGATGTAAGCTCTTACCCAGAACACGCCAGTCACATAGTTAAGTGCAGTAAATCACCTACTAGCCCTAGCAGCCTACAAAACTGGGAGTAAAAAACCTGAGTGCTTGCAAAAAAGGGGAAAATTATTAGTACACAGATAATGAATCAGAAAGTGTAAAAAATTCTGGACACCAAGTTACAATACCTTAAGCTGAAAAACACTACTTGTTTATTAAATAGAATCATGGGGACTCTAATACCAGAGCTCAATGTCTGAATACATTTAAACATAAGTGTTATCCAGCTTTGTGTTTGTCTCATCAACAAAATCATCACTGCACTAAAACCCACCAGGTAAAGGAGTTGTTTTCAGATCTGAATGTCTGTCAGGTAAAATGAAGCTCATTTGAATGTTATAGATATAGGTATAAAACCACTTTTGGAAGGTTAAGTATACTCTCTTCAGTACTGGCCTGACATTTTGTTAGAGGTATTACTAAAATTAGAGCACAGGGATATATGCCACTGATATCTTATTTCCTCTAAGAGTTACACTGACATCAGAAATGCTGTGCTCAAAATTAGCTATGCCCTCTCAGAAACTGCTACCAGCAGGGACACTTTGAATGTTTGACAGCCATGCACTTCTGCTTCCCTCTTTTCAAGAAAATTTACACAACTTGACGTGTGTTAAAAACAGAAGTTAGGATCAACTCTGCACTTCTTCGCAACTGACATTTCCTTACACTAGGCTGATCAGAAGATTTTGGAATCAATATGGTTGAAGAGAATTTTTATTCTCAAGAACCAAAATCTTGCTCCTTTATGTTCCTAGATTAGTAACACACCGTAAAAAAAAATCCACAAAAACTCTCACTAAAAATTGTTGCACTGTTAAAAATGTTTTTTGAAGACAAGGGCTTTAGTTTTATAGTCTAAATTTGCTAAGCAGCACAATAGTTGACCAATTAGTAGATGGTTTTTGGTTTTGGACTTTTTTTACAAATAGACTTAAAAACATTCTCAGGAAGAAATAACATCAAGTTCTTTTAAGTATGCAGCATGATACAGAGCTCTGATAATATAACAAATCTGATAACAAGATTTAGGAGTTGTTAAAGAGCTTATATTCTGAAACACTACCTCAAACCTGCAGACTTTGCAAAATGCAAGCATTACCGATAGATTTCAAAACTGCAATATTAAAACATGGGGTGCTGCATAAGACGATAAACACTGGAGGACCTTGACTTATGAGGACTTTCTCAGGTCACTGAAGTACAGGCTATAAAAGGAGAAGGAAAAGCCCTGTCTAAAAAATGCTTTGCACTTCAGTCCCATGAAGACTGACGGCTCTTGGCCAATGTGCTCTTTATTTCTCAAGAGTTTAACGAGTCAGATTAAACTGGAGTCCATAGAGTTCTGCAGTGGAAACAAATCAAAACAAACCAACCTCCAAACCTAAACCAACAGCACCCACCACACACCCCCAAAATCCCTCCACTTCAGGATGAGCTCTTCTTTCCACTACCACCCAAAGACGATGACGAGGTCCCTCCCGGCCGTGTCCTTCTCACCCGGCCCCGGCACCCCGACCTACCCTGCTCCAGCCTGAAGAGGGTCTTGTCCAGCTTCTCCATCTCGCCGAGGTGCAGCAGCCGCGTCTCCTTACCGCCCGCCATGGCTACGCCCGCCCGTCCGGCGCTCCCGGACTCTCAGTGCGGGGAGGGAGAGGCGAGCCCTGCCGTGGGGGAACAGACAAAACCCCGCGGGTCAGCGGAGACCCCCGGCAGCACACGGCCGCTCAGGAGCGCCTCACGCCGCCGGCCGCGCTTACATGTTCCCCGGCGCCGGGGGAGCGCGGACACTCGGCACTGCAGGGCAGGGCGGAGGGGAGGCGGTTAGGGACCGGCTGTCAGGTAGAGCCCAGCCCTGCTCCGGCCGGGGACCCCGCCGGCAGCACCCCGGAGCAGCTCCCGTCCCACAGCGCGGCCCGGCCCGCAGCCAGAGCTACAGGGGTGCCCCCGGGAAGGGGAAGCCTGACACCTGTCACTCTTCGCGCCCGCCCCGGCGCTGCCGGAGTGCGCCGCCAGGCCCCTCACGGCCGCCCCGCCGCCCTCCGCGGGGAGCGCTGCCCACCGCAGCCGTTCCACCATACTCACGAGCGGGCCCGCAGAACGGCGGAGGCGCCGCTCCCCGCGGAGGGCGACGGCTGCCGAGGCCGAGCGGAGCCGGGGCTGGAGGTGCCCGCAGCGGCCACCCCGGGTCAGTTCGGCGGTCAGTGACGCACTTGCCCGTAGCCGTGGCGGCAACGCTCCTTTCCTGCCCTTTTCTTGCCTTTTTTTTTTTTTTAACAAAGTTTATTGGTTCCGCGGCGGCCGCGCTCGTAGACGGGCGGCGCCGGCGCAGCTCCCGCGAGAGCCCAGGGCCCGCCCCGACGGCGCTGCGGGGCGGCCAGGCCGGGGCTACCCCGCCCCTCCGCTCTCGCTCTGCCCCGGTCAGGCCCCGCCCCTCCGCCCAGGGCCCCGCCCGGCCTCGCCCCTCCGGCCTTGGTCCCGCCCTGTCGATCCCGCCCCTCCGTGCCCGGCCCCGCCCTGCCCGGCCCCGTTCTTCCGCTCTCGGCCCCGCCCCACCGAACCGACCCCGCCCCTTGGCTCCCGGTCCCGCCCCTCCGCTGGCGGCCCCGCGAAGCGCGCCCTGAAGGGAGAGGTTACCTTAGGAATACCTTAGGGGTACCCCAGGGTTTCCTCAGGGTTATCCCCGGGCTCTCCCAGAGATACCTCAGGGCTACCTCGGGGGCTCCCCCGTGCCCCGCGCTGTTGCGGCAGCGAGCGGGCTGATCTCTCCGAGAGCCTGGGCCCTGCAGCCCGGCAGGGCTGTCGGACGGGGCGGTGTGGGTCTCCTGTCTGCTGTCAGCCTCTACAGCCGCAGCCCCAGCAGCGCCTTTGCGCTCGGCTGGTGCGCACAGGCACGAGAGGCGTCCCTGCGGGGCCCGGCCACCTGAGTCCGGAGCTCTGTGTGGTTTACCGGGCACTCTGCTGAGGGCTAGGTGTCTGTAAAGGTTGTCCGGAGTATCCCGGCTGATGCCTCTGGGCCCAGCCGCTCCTTGCGGTGACTGGAACGCCGCTCCGCCGAGTTGCCTCAGCGTTCCCGCCCCGCTGCCTCAGGGCCGGCACCCGGCGCCGGGCGGCCGGCTCCATCCTGATAGGCTGCGCTGCTGAAAAAACATGATGTCAGCCAGAGTTTAAGTGCTATATATAGTGTGTGGACAAGACTACAAACTCCGTGGATCTGTCTTTGACCAAGAGGTAGCATGGTTTTTAAAAAATCTCACACACCAGAACAACACACCCCCGCCACCTTGCTTTGCAGCATACTGTCATCCGAAGTGCTGACAGCATTCAGCCCCTACCGCTGCTTTGTATTGCAGAACACCTGGAACAGTTGCTCCAGGCCTCTCACGACCGAAGTTATTAACTGCACCCCAGTGTAAAGGTCAGCCTTGCAGCTTTGGAAGGTCAGTCTATTTTTATTGCCTAGAAATTCGTTTTTAAAAAAGTGCTTCTCAATTTACAGTCACTGTGTTACACCGAGTTTGTTTTTTCTTTTTTAGTTCTTGAAGGTGGAATACGTATTTTGTGGAACTGGAAGGAGTCTGCAAAACAATTTAGGCTTAACCATTTACTTCCAGCCATCCCATGCATACCCTTATAAGTGTATTTTACTGAAGGGTGTTTAGCCAATTACAGTGCATTTAGGGAAAGTCCAAAGGTCTTGATATTCATGGAAACACCTCCACCCATTTCAAACAAAAGTTTTTTTTTTTAACATTTGGTAGCTTTTCTCCTTTATTTTCTCTTTCACTTCCTCCCCTCTCTGAAAATTTCAAGAAATCTATTTGTTCCTCATTACAGTTAATGTTTTCTGGTATTGTTGAGAAAGGTTTTCATGTTGGTGTAGGTGAATATGTCAACTTGTATGCCCTTGACATATATTAGGTTTCCTAAACATAATGGGGCAAAAAGGAAAAGCACCCCTGTGAGTGCAGTTCCCTTGAGAGTGCGGTTCCCTCATCAAGGCTCATTCAGATATGATTCAGATGTGATACTTACAATCTGAGTTATTTCACATGTCTATTTCCTGCCCAGTAGGAAATAGACATGTGAAATCATGTCTATCTCCCTCCCTATTGTCCTTGTGAAATAGACATGTGAAGTAATGTCTATTTCCCTCCCATTGTCCTTGTCTTTTCCAGCCCCCTTACTCTAGTCAGCTTGCTGGCCTGTGTTCATACACAGGACAGACTTGCACCTAGCAGAACCCTAGCTCTCCTGGCATGCTAACTGTTTCCTCTGAATTGGATGTGTCCCAGAAAAAAAGATGATACAACATAGGAATGGGAAATACAGGAAGCTTCAACAGTTATGGAAGTCATAGGAACAAAACCAACTGAGGTAACTGAAAGAGATGTGGACCATCTCTTTTCTAGGGGTCCTCTGCAAGCTTCAGTAGCTTGAAGTGACTGCAGTTGGTCTGCCACAGAGCCTTGCACAAGTGTCTTTTCTAGGCTTGCTGTTGTCCTGTCACATACTGAAAATGGGCTGGGATTTAAAATTTCATGAGCTGCTTACATAGAGAGCATCTCTAAGAGAGGGAGAGCAAATAATGCCTATGTAGCCAAGTCCTTTGCATAAATAGTTATCCTAAAGTGCATGTTGAATACTTTGTGAAAAGCAAGATAGAAACTAAAAGGGCATTATTGAAGGCAATTTCTCTCCTGTTACTAAGTTTTAAAATGTGGTTCTTTTGATTTCCTTACTCCATACAGAAACTCATGCTACCCTTACTGGGTTTGCATTGGTGCCTTTCCTCTATACTATGCATTGAGACAGATTTTAAAATAGAACCAGGTTTATGAAAAATAATTTTTTTTAGTGTCTTGGACGAAAATCATTAAGAAACAGCCTGAGACAGTTATTTTGACATCATTTGTGACTGTAGCTAAGCCAGGTGTCAGAAGTGTAAATAAAGGACTTGATTCACTACACAGCAAAAAAGTTTCCTAGGTACTGTGAAATCACTTAATAATTGTTAGAATTTATATATTTATAAGCACTTTTTATAATTTCATTGGCTTTCAATTCAATATTAAAAATGCTGTTTCAAAGATAATGAATGTTGCAGGTCTCTTGATGAAGTGTAATGAGGAACAGAGCAGACTTCTCTAATCCTTTCTCCATCACCATCATCTCTTCTGCTGGCCCATCCCTTACAGACTTTGGGTCTGTGTTCATTTAGCACATGTCAATTGAGCAGTTTTTCTCTGTATGGAAGCCAGCAAAACATGACTGCACAAGTGCTACCTTTGAGCATTACACTTTTGTCTAGAACACAGCCAACACCAACTGAGCATTTACTACCCTGGCATCTAAGGGCTGATTTTCACAGTGCCATTTTATCTTGTTTGCAGTTTCTCTGTGTGTGATTATGATACACCACGACAGGAAATGATCAATAGTTGCTTCAAAACAAGAGTGTATACTGTATCAATATTAATCATCAGGAAATAATTTTGCAGCAGTTTCCAATCTACTCATACTGGAATTCTTCAGTCCTTTTACATACACCTTCTTAGTGGTCCTCTTTTCTTTCCTCCTGTTGTGCAACACAGTGTTAGAGAGCACTTACCTTGTAGTGGTGTCAATATGGGGAGCTTATCGCTAGGTGTCCCATCTCACTAATGTCATAGTGCTTATGCCTGTTTTAAAGGGTAAAAAGTATTCTAAGTACTTTTAAAGGGTAAAAACACAGTGTGGGAGCTTGGAGTACTTACATGGTGGTAGTAGTTTTTTATTTTTAGTAACAGAAAAACAGTTCCCAATAACAACAATAAAAGCTAACTAGCACAGAGAGAACTTAGCTGAACATCTAACTAAAATTAAAAGCAGATTCCTTTGGCCTGCACACAGGAAATATGAGACTTCATAAAATTTAAAGTGAACACATTTCTTCTCAATGCTCTACACTCATGCCCTGTAAATTCATGAATTAGCACTGTGTTATTGTTCCAACAATAAGAAGCTTAAGAGGTGTTGAGTCTTCTGTCTAGCTTTTGTTTTCTAATGGGGATTTCTCAACCAGAAATGCAAACTTGAAAGAAAGTTCATTTTCTTTGAAAGTGTATCTCTGCAGTTTGGTTAAACTTCAGTCCTTTCTGAGTTAGATCTTTGCTATACAGTAACTGAGAACAACTGCTTTCTTAGACAGTTAAATGCTCAGCAGAAATTTGGATGTGTTCTCGAACATAATTAGATATTAGAATCTAGTATTGAGTGAAAACATTCATGAGAACATTGATGTAATCACCTATAGCTTTTTTTTAGAAGTCCCTTCTAAATGGCTAAACAGATTGCAATAGCCTGGTGGGCAGTGAATAAATGACAGGCTGGAATAAAAATGTCTGTTTAAGCCAGAAACCATATGAGATGGAGAAGCTAGGACATGAACCTATTTAGTTTGTCCTTACTGGCCTTTCATGTAGGGAAGTGTTTGACCTTTCAAAGATTAACATTTTGGGTTTGTTTTCAGTTCCAGTTTGGCCATTCTGTTGCTGTGTGGACTCAAACAATCTATGCTCTAACATCCATGGAAAGTTAATTTTTAATCAGGTTTAATTTTTAATAGAAAATTCAATGCAAATATCTTTAAAGATGACTGTATAAAATGTCATTAAAGGCAGCTTTTCACATAAGTGCTTAAGATACATTTGACTGTGCTTTGGCTAATTGTATCACATTATTTTGATATTAATAATCTGCAAATGTGGGACTTGGCAAACAAAACTATCTGAATTATATTCTTGTACCATTTAACTTAGTTAAGTGTAAAATTGATTCACATATACCTGGCCGATTTTTGTTGTAGAAGGAGAACTTACCATACCAGTGTGCTGAACCACTTCTGTCTTCCTGTGAATTGTTCCATATAATACTAGTGAGATATGCTGAGATTTTAGACTTCAGTGGATCTATTCCTAAATGAACTGTAGCTTGTCTTATCAAGCAGATCTATTTTCTCCTCAAAAATAAATATTCAGAGTGTCTCTTGCACGCTCCATCTCCTTTATGATGTTCTTTCCTAATATATCAAACTATACTAAGAATACAATGAATTTTCCTGGTCCATTAAAATAATAATCCTTAAATCTTACCTAGATAAGTCTTTGAGTTCAAATGGTAACCAATTGATTTTTCTTTTCTGTTCTATATATTTGACATCTGACTTTTAAGCAAAGAAATAATTACATTAAGTTACCTGAAAGCTAATACTAGGAACTGTAGTCCTGCTCTGTAGTCTTTCAACACAGGCAGAATTCAAGCCAGGGTAATTTGAACAGGCTAACATGGGGTGATATATTGCAGAAGGAAAATATTTCACCAGATGTATGACTACCACAAGCATTTGTTTTAAAAGATATTAAACATGAGCAGGATGAAGTACTCCCCCTTCCCATGGGGAGTACTTAAACATCATGGTTCCCCCACAGGGGCACTGGACATGTACTAACTGGAATGTTGCTACAACTGACAGTGCTGAGCATCAATCCTCCAGCAGGACTGCTTGTGCTTGAACCCAAAGCAATTGCAAAACCCACATGCTGGGTCTGAACAAAGAATGCATTTAAATCCATGAAGGAGTCAAATTAGGAGTTGCTGAGAAAAGGTGAAGAAATGGAAATGGGTTGTCTGAGAAAGGACTTCTGAGATGAGAGGAAAAATGGTAGGAAAATTAGTTCCTAATCCAAGTGAAAGGGCAGAGGAAAAAAGCTGAGGAGGGCAAAGGAGGAATTGAGATTGGCTGGCAAAGAAACTGATTATGTGACAGAACATTGTACAAGATTTTAATTAATCTTAGCTTGACATTATGAATTCTGTAATCAGGTCTAAAGTGCCTTACACTGAAGCACTTACAGGTCAATGCCTTTGCCAACAAGTTCTTTGCTCCCTGTAAAGCAGAACAATAAAAACATATCACATCTTGCTGATATAGTGAAATTAATAATTTAAAAAAGCATCATAGCAATGGTCAGAAAATACATAGAACTCAAGTTAATAATGCAGTACTTTCATCAGATAAAACTTGATAGTGTGCATTAGACAAAGCACTGACCCACATCACTTGAATAGGGTGAAATGATTTCACTGAAGTCCTTTATCAATTTATGTGTGTTGGGCACTGCATCAGTGGAGGCTTTTAGAAAGGTGACAGTTTTTGTGTAATTTTCTCCTAACACCCATGCAGACCTGTCTCAAATTGATATCAGGGAACCAATGAAAATATTTAGTATCAGATAAGCGAGGAAGTACTTTTAAAAAAAATCTATATAAGTCATAGTCGATACACATTTTGGTAGAAAGCTATGGGGCAGGGACTTCAGCTATTGAATCAGAATAAAGATGGAAAACCAAAGCTGGTTTCTGTGCAGTCAACTGGCAAATCTCATTTGACTGATTGGCTACTGCCACCAGGTGGCTTGTTACAGTCATTGACTGAAAACTGTAAAATGCCTTTTGCCTCTAGGTTAACAAATATTTTCGTTTAAATATGATTCCAAGTCTAAATTTTATGTGTGACACAGAAAAATTCTAAAATTAATATGATTAGTAAAGAATCAAAGAATGCATATAGTAGAAGGACATTTCTGAACATAAGGGGAATACTTTAATCTTATTTGTAAATTAACGGTAAGTTGGCAAACCAGGTAAGTATGAAACAGTGCCAAAGCTCAAGGGAAACGAAATTATTAATTATGGAGAGAGAAAATCTCGTCCTACATTATGACTTTATCACAAGTTATTTCCTTTTAGATGGTCAAGATTGTTTCAGTGACTCAACATTCTCCTCTCTTTGGGAGGAAAAAACCCTACCATACACAAACTGATTTGGTAGGAAGAATTCTTCATATCTAAGATAAAAATATTGTCATTAATTCCCTAATAAATCTTTAACTAAGACAATAATGCTGAAAAAGCTTGAAAAATGCTGAAAGCTTGAAAATCTTGAAATGCATGGTTTTGTATGTGTAGTTTACACAAGAGAGAGGTGAATAAATATTGGTGCCAGGACTGTTCTCTTCAGAGAAAGCCTAGTATCCAGCATGTATCTAGCCAACTCCAATGCATTTTTTCAGACATATTTCAATATTTCAAAATAGGAAATGCTAGTAACAAAAAATTCTTTGATCCAGTTATCCATAATCAAAACAATCTGGTAGGGATGCAGCCTCTTTGCACATCACTTGATTTGAACTCCAGTGATGTTTTATGATGATAACTTGTCAGTAACATTGAGCTCAATGCACATATATGAAACTTGAGCAAGGTCTGACCTAAATTGCCACAGTTTTGCTGAATAGTTAGCTTAATACCTAAGAGGAAAGTTGATTAGAAGGACTCACATGGTAATATAGGTTCTCTTCAATGGCTTATTGTTTTCCATATAGCTTTGGGCTTAAAAAATAGGGTAGCTATCAGTATAAACCCTGGACTGCACAATAGTTAATTTCCAAAATTATATATATTTACTTAATTGCTTTCTTGGTTCTTAAGCAAGACAAATTCCTCTTTATGTACTTGGAATAAAGTCTCCTCTACAAGATTCCTGTTGCTTTCAAAATTATAAACTTTCACTTACTTCCTTAAGTGCCTATAATGAACCATGCAAAAAGCCTCATCAGCTTCTTTTCATGTTAGATGTTGTTCCATTCGTTTGCCTCTTGATGTCCTCATCCTCTGACACAGGTCAATAGGTTACACAGCTTTATCTCTTCAGGCTTGCAGGGAGGTTCAAACCCACCCCCAGCCCTCTATGTCTCTATCTCATTTGGTTAAGGTAGAACATCTGCTTTGAAATAAGTACAGAATTGTTATGAACACTAACAACAGTTGCAGTACACTTTACAAGGAAGATGCAGCTGTGGACTTTTCATAGTTCATATACCCTAATGCATTCTGTTTACTTTATACTGGATATGACACTTAAATTATCAAGCAGTACCCTTTCATAGAAACATTTTCATTAAGGCTGCAGAACTATTGATTTTACTGTTTTTTAAAGGAGACTGGTGTGTTTGAGAAGAGCCCTTCCAGACTGATGATTGCCCATGCAGTAGTATGGGGACTTGTACCCAGTAGTTACAGAGTCGGTTTTTCTTCTCACTCGTTCTCTTGGTGTTATCTTGGTTTTCTTGCTTTGCAGCTCTTTAGCAATAGCTAACATCTTTTGAAATAAGAGAAGCTATACAATGATAAGCAAAACAGTATTCCCTCCCTCACCCTCTTTACTTTTGACATAAAAATTATTTTTTCTTCTTAAACTCTGATTACCATTTCCAACAGAATTGTAGCTTACATTTTCATCCCTTCTCATGAGTCTTAGTGAGGAAATTACTTCCATATATACTTATATCTATTATAATGTTTCAGACATATATACCCCATTCTGTCAATGAACCAAGACCCTAAAATAATATCTTAAAATATTTGTATATTAATTCCATTATACTCTGTGAAAGTTATGAACCTAAATGAAACCAGGTCCCTCTGGTCATCAGTTTCCCTGCTGTAAATATATTTAAGTTATTATTTGTCTTACTAATAATGTATCTGTATTAGTTAAAAACACACAGGCACATAATAAAGCATGTATGCACTTAGGCCTGCAATTCTATCAAACTCTTTCATATATGGGAACTTTATGAATGTAGTTGGAAACAGAATTATTTTTTCCCCCAGCTATGGGGAAATAGACATATTTCACTTTCACATCAAGCTATTGCTTATGCATTATATTTCTTCAGTTACTGAACATTGAGTGAGATCTCAGCTTCCCAGTAATTCCCATGAGCAAGATAATACAAGTAACCGTCAAATAATTTTTCTGATTAGGCAAAGTAATCCCTTACTGTTTTTCATGTTAAATATATTTTTCAATATGTTACCACAGAGTACCTCTAAAGGTCAATGCTGCTTTTATGGAAACTGAGAAAAGAGCGAACACTAACAGAGCATTTCCTAGCCTGTCATATTTTAGTAGATAGTTATTATTTTTTGGAAAATATTACCAAATTAATAATACTAGGATCTCTAAAACTGCTCTGAACTACTAGTAAGCAACTGAATCACTATAGCTCTCCAGTAAAGGTGTTTTTTAACACAAGCGCAATATTTCTATGATGTGGGAGGGCAAGATTACTGTTGCATTTTTAAGTAATTGTCCTTTTGGGTCACTTTGTGAGCATTTGAGAACTTTGATTTAAACACTACAGAAGTCATAGAAGCCTATGTAAACAATTGCAGTTACAGCCAGCAAAGCCCCAGTTACAGCCAGTATTTATTTGCTTTCTTGATTAGAAAGGCCTGACTTTGCAAGCCTGTAGATGTGACCACCTTTCGTTCCACGGATAGCACAGCTAATGAGCTCTGTAAGCTTTGACAAGGGCAATCTCTCAGTAAAACTCTAGCTGTTAACCCAGGACAGCCATCCGGTGGGAGGCTGCACACGAATGAGATGCGCTAACGCCTTCCCGGCTGTGGGGGCGGCGCCTGAGGCGGGCGGTGCCCGGGCCGGGCACACGGAGCGTTCGCGGCCCCGCCCCGAGCCCCGCCCGGGCCGGGCCCTCCGCGCCCCGCGGGCCCCGCGTGCGGCCGCCCCCGCAGGCAGAAAAGCGCCGCGGCCGCGGGGGAGGTTGGAGCTGGAGTGGTTGCTTGGTTCGGCTGCGCTTCTCTGCTCGCCTTTTTCCGCTGTAGCGGTGCCGGAGAGGAGAGCGAGGCTCCCTGGGGCAAGGGCGTGCGGGGCTGAGGAGTTGCTGTAGCCTTTGTAGTCGTGCTTTGGTTACACTGATGCCAGTGAGTGCTCAAAGTGGGTACTGCGAGCTTTTTGGAAAGTGTATTTGCTTAATAGAATATCTGCAGCAGGTATGAATCAGAGTAAAACTGGTGGCGTTTTTAGGGCATTGTGTAGATGCTGCCTTTTATGCAAGATTTCTGAATTGCTTTAGAGAACTCCTAAACCTGTGTGTGTTAATGAGTCAAGGTAAGCTATGGCTTATTTTATCTGAAAGCCATGCCACCCATGTTCCTCTGGTATCCTTTTTGCTTCTTGTGAGAATATTAGTTTTGTATTTTGTTTCTTTTTAGCGTGCATAGGAGACAGCTCTATGGTAACTGTGACAGTAGATGTGCTCGTGCTGTAGTTGAAGTTACTTGTTGGGATAACAAACTACATCTTTTTAGATGAGTCTCTCTTTGAGCTCTTCACATAAAGTTTGCAAGGTTGGGGCCGTGAAGATTCTATGCAGAGCAGCTGTCCCAGTAAAATCATTACAGCAAACAAATGAACAGGGCAAAATCCTTGACTCCTGTTTATTCTTGGTGAAATATATGGGAAAAAGAGAAGGTTGCCATATTTTAAAAATTGTTTATTCTTCTTCTAAAAGAAAGTGCCTCTTTGATAGGGAGTAAATATATAATGAGCTTTAAAATCATGCTGCAAAAATTTATGTCAGCTAATACTTGGAGGAAGAAGGTATCAAAAGTTGGTTGTAGGTTTTCCCTGCCCGCCTGCCCTTAACTGCACCAGAAGATAATTAAGTAATTACTGAGTATGAAACTCTTTGAGGTCTGGGGAAGTGTCTGAAAAAGCAAAGGAAGCTGCAGGGTCAGTGTCGCATTATGGCTTCATGCATTTCAGCTCAACTGGGGGGAAGCTGTATAAAATATGCACTTGAAGTAAAGATTCTCTTATAAACCTTACTTTTCTTGGTGTGTGTACTGTTTCTTTTTTCAGACAAGCTTTCTGGATATGGTAAATGTTAATACGGTTAGATGCAAACCAAATAGAAGATATTAAAAAGTCATATAAATTGTTTTACTACAAGTAGAGAGCCAATGGCAGTTTTACTCAGGCTCTGTCACTGCAACAGAAGGACTGGCTGTATGGTAAGTACCTACACTCAAACTGTTACAAAAAATAATTTTGAAACATCTATGCCCTTGAAATTCTCTTTACTAGAAAGAACACAATGTTGAGGTGTGTATTTTTTGTGTGCCTGGGGGGTTTGTGTGTTTATATTTTAAAAATAGTGAATTATTATGAATATGTTTTCTGTCCTTGCTCAATCCAGCTGTCTTGATATGACCACCTTTAACTAAGCAGAAGAGGACAACTCAAGCTCTTTTTATGAATTGAGAGGAAGGGTGACTCTTGGACAGCAACACTGTCTTCTTTCCCTTTGTAGGGGTCTAGTTCTAAAGGAATGTGTCATAAACCCCTTATATTAATATAGCTTATTCCCCTTCACATGGTTCTTTCGTTTTTTGCTTGCCCTCTTGTCTGATGGTGCTCAGGAGAAATTTCTGTCAATGGTAGAGTTGTACCTTTGAGTTGGCAGTATGTTTGCCTTGACTGTTGTCTCATCTCTTCCTCCTCTCTGAAGTCAGTTTTAGATTTCACACTAGGCAGCTAATGAAGTTAAACAGCTGAAAGAAGGTAAGTTCTATGAAGAGATCCTGAGTTGGAGTGTGAGCATTGTGCTTATGAACTATTAGGCTACGAGGGCTACCTGCAGGTACTGTAGAGTTGTTTTCAGCACAGGAAGAAGTAACTTACTGCTTGCCCTTTATCCAAATCTTTTTCAGATTTTGTTTTTTTTTGTTTTAAATTCTATTAATCTCTACTTAATCTTTTTCTTCTGTCAGCTTTTGAGTCAGCTGAATCTGACAAGAATGTGTCTTGTTTCCTTTACATTCCTACCACATCCTCTGCTACTTAAAGCAGAATACTACCCTACTCTTTTTCTTGTCTCTGTGATACGCAGCCTTATCTTTTCTTGTTTGGGAATTTTCTCTGGTACATATAATTGTACTAATTTGGCTTTCTATGGGCATCTTTAACTTATGTATAAAAATCAATTAGAAGTAAATACTTGAACTAGAAGTTAAAGATATGATCATAATGTTATCTTGAATATTTGGGAGGAGTTGAGTGTTGAGAGAGACTAGAATTTTCTAGTTCTTGAAACCGAACTGTTCAACACACTGTTACCTTTGATTTTCTTCTCTATAGTGGTGTAAAGTTGCTGCGGAGTACAAATATATCATTGCCTTTAAAATTGTGGATTTCCACGTATGAGAACTTTGGAAGAGTTCATGTTGATGACTCCTGTTGTGTAAGATAATGATGTGCCTTGTCTTCATTTGGCTGCTTTTTAGGTGTTGAGAGTTCAGTCTGAAATGGCTCTGTGTGTTCCTTATCTTCATGTCCACCCATGCTGTCAGGGAACTTCATAACCTGATACATCTTATCACTTGTTGCAAAATGGGCATGGCCCTTCCAGAAGGCAGGCCTGCTTGCCTGGTCTGTGTTCCACCAGTGCTGATAACTCACTTGTGCTGAAGGACTGAAAGAAAGTTTCTCTCTGTTCTCCTGGCCTTTTGGACGTGGAAACACTTTCTTTTGTTGGCTAAGGTGTTCTGTAAACCACAGTACAGCTGTAAGCCCTGCATGCTACTGGAGCAGCAAAACAATTGCCACAGCTTTAATGAAAACAGTATTGTGGTGGGGCAAAACATTGTATGATGAAAGCTGAGGTTAGGGGTTCATATAACTGTTTTAGGATCTGGAGTCCTTCTATCCCTTGTCTTTCATGCATGCTGTTTCCTTGACAAGAGCGTGCCAAGCCAAATCCATTGTTTGACTAATTATCTAGAGGTCCAATATACAAAAGGAAGAGTTCAAAGAAGAAATCTTGGGCTTGTCTGCAGCAAACATACATATTTCTTTATCTGAATCTTCATACCAAATTCTAACTCTTGCATGTACAAATTTTATTTCTGGCATTTGGCAACTTTAGTTTCCCTGCAGAAAGAAGAACTTGTTACTGGGGAATTATTTGTCATCTCTGAGGAAATAGACACGGGTTGTGGAAACAAAAGGCAGTCTGTAATGATGCGAAATTTGAAGCTATGATTAATAAAAATGGGCTTGATACTAGCTGTGTAGTTCCTCAATACTGTTGACCTTTATATATCTGTGAAGCATGTTTTAAGATCCATCTGTCCTGTGCAGATGTTTAAGGAACTTGAATTTTTTTTTAATAGAGAGAGAACAGGAGAGGGATTGACAAAAGATTTTTTTTTCAAAAAAGTGCTGTCAAACTGCATGGAGGGAAATAATCCATCCAGTAGATGGAAAGATCCATTGACAGCTGTAGATGGCCTGAAATATGGTATCTGAACATTCTAACAATGTCTGGCAGTTATCAGAAGCAGAAGTTATTCAGAAGCTGAGAGTGGTGTCTTCTCATGAATGCTTTTTTTGAACATGGTTTTGTATTCTACCATTCAACTGATTCCTAAAGAGGAATGGTGACCTTAATATAAATATTTATTGTGTTTCATTGCCTATAAATTTTATTTTATACAGATGGAGCTGCCTGGTTTTGCTGTTGCTGTTTGGATGTTTGTTTGCCTCTGTGCATCTGTGGTTGGCTATCCAAATGGAAAAGTAAGAGAAGCCTGTACTAGCATGGTACCCTGTCATGGTGGCTCTCCTCAGCTGTCACCTGAGCACACCATTACAGTGAACGGGACTGAATTTAAACCAGGGGACAGCATAGAAGGTATTGTGTCAGTTACAGCTTAAGAGTTTAATTAAAAAAAAAATTTATTGTTTCTTTATATTATAGTATGTCTTTCCTCAGTTTTCTATACTAGATTTATCTAAGCAGTTGAATCTTGTTTAGGTAATCCATTAACCATCATTCAGTACTTGTAAAATGAATGTCTGGTAGTCATTGTTGAAATACTTCCTTCTTCCTCTGGAGTAGAGTTAAACTTCCTTTTTCTTCTTGCTTTAGTTCATCTGTCTGGACCAGATTTTGAAGGATTTTTCATCCAAGCCCGGGATGCAGAGCACCTNAGCTCATCTCATTTCCACAAGCAGGGATCTCAGAGCTCATCCCATTCCCATGGGTGAGGATTTTAGTCTTGAAGTTTGTTAGTGTGAGTAAGTTCCTGTGCTACACCTCACCTGAGCTGATCATGACTGGGGAAAAGCCATTTGCACTGGGGTAGTGTAGTGTAACTGCAGTGTTTGTGTAGGATTCAGCTGCAGCCTCTGCTGACTGTGTTAAGTAACAAAATGTTTATCCACTGTGTAATTCTTGGTATATGTGTGTTTTCAGAATTCAGCTGTCAGTCACACAAGTAAAGCAAAAAAGAAAGACATAAAAGTTTATTGGATTGCTCCTGAAGATGCTCCAAAACGTGTACAGTTTCTGTAAGTAAACCTGGTATAGGTCTATATTAATTATGCTTATTAAAATGCAGAAAAAGTGAGCCTGTACCATTGTCTGTCAAATGTTGTCCAGCAACTGAAAAGCCCTTGGGTCCAATGACCTGAAAAGTCAACAACCCTTACTTGCTGCAGAGCCTGTGTTAATGCAGATACGTTTTTAGGAAGAGCTTAAAGGTGATTTTTTCCTTTTTTCCTTTTCCTTTTTTCCTTTTCCTTTTTTCCTTTTCCTTTTTTCCTTTTCCTTTTTTCCTTTTCCTTTTTTCCTTTTCCTTTTCTTCTTTTCCTTTTTTCCTTTTCCTTTTTTCCTTTTCCTTTTTTCCTTTTCCTTTCCTAGGGAGTGTATAAGGGGATTTGAAGATTGGCTTCTTTAGTCTTTCTAGCTCCCTTCTCACTTCTCATACCTGCAATAAAAACTTAGGAATCTTTCTCTTTGCTGTACCTAACTAAATGATGTGTACACCCTCCTGTTACACTACTAGCTTTTTCTGAACTACAGGATAGAAGCAATGCAACTCTTCTCTGAAGTTCTAATCTATGCCATAGGCATGAAAGTTTCTTAATTCTGTGCAGCATGTAGTATTATGTTTTAAAATTCTTTTTCTGAGATTTAAGATACTTTCCTACTTCAATCCCTAAAATGGTAGAGATCTCCATAGAGATGAGGGTTTTACAAATAATTTCTGTGAACTATAAATTATTTTCCTTTCTTTTTTAAAGTAACAGCCAACTATAAATATATACTGTAATTACTCTTTGTGTGTTGTGTTTTTTAAGAGCCACAGTTGTGAAGAAATACAGGATTTTCTGGGTGAAAATTCCGGGTCCCATTGTTTCTCAGCCCAATGTGCTGTCCCCAACACCACCTTTGCATGCAACATCAGAGGCTTTGTCCACTTCACACCCAGTTTCCTACATATCAAAGCCAGTAAGTAATGCTAAAGCTAAATCAGGCAATCTTTAATGCTTGTGATGAATGGAATTTAATGAGATGACATTGATACAGCCTAGTAACAGAAAAGGAGAGATGGTGGATGAGTAACTTTGGTATCTAAAGCTAAGAACATGACAGCTACCTTTGGATGAGTTGCCTGAACTTTGCAGGGTTAAATGTTCTCATGCTGCACACAGGTGAGAAGATGAACAGAAAGTTTAGAAATCAATGATCAGAAAATATTATGCATACTTCTAATGAGAGATGGGAAAAGACTTAATCTACTCTTGACTAATGACTTCCTATTTAGCAACTGCAGGCTCAGAAGCTTTCCTTTCTGAGTTAATCTGTGTTACTGATTTTTGTTGCTGAGTCTTGAATGGATTGAGCAAGCATTGCTATTTGATCCAGGATAACTGTGGCTTACAATCAGTGTATTTTCTCAATGTGTATCAGTGGAGTTTTTACTTTAAAAAGCAAGCATAAAGCTGTAGGACCCTTATTTTCTTTCTCATCTTACAGCTGATGCTACCTCTCTAAATATTAGACCAGAGGAAGTTATTTTTATTCCTGAAGTTCTTGCTGGCTTTTCAAAGTTATTATATTGTAATGTCTTTAAAGTGAAAATTCAACTCAAATTTCTCTTGGATTTCACCATCATTTTACTTAGTAGTCCTAGGGTAATTGTAGACATGGATTAAGAGATTGGTGTGTAGATGTTGTTCCTTGTATGCTTTTTTCTACAATGGGTAAAAAGGGGGAAGAGAATGGAAACTCATTGCTCACAATTTGTTTGTTTGCTTAATTGTTTAGTTTAGTGCATCAGGTTGTGGAATTACAAAGTTCTGCATTAGGAACCCTACAAACTGTGATCCTGGGAGTGCTTCATGTTTTTTTCTATCCTTCCAACAAGAGGGGAGTTCAGTTTTTATTGAAATGAGTGGTCCAAGTGAAGGATATTTAGCGTTTGCGCTTTCCCAGGACCAGTGGATGGTGAGTGTTTTATTTTCCATGGTTGCTTTTGTGATGTTTGTCAAGTTTGAATGGAAATGCAAATGGAAAATGGAAATACTGTCAGATGTCACACAAAGTGTGATTCTCCCATAGTGCTAGTACACAGGTTGTTTCTTATAGGTGACTGTTCAGGATTTTAGCTCAGGATTGAATAACTGCAGTAGAATTTCCCTATAGGTCTCTTATGGCAGAATGCAGCCTGTCTGAAATTCCTGGTTAAATCAATCTCTACCTATCCAAAAAATCTTACCTCTCTGAAACAGAGTTGTTCAGAAAGCCATTTGCATTTGATCCTTGAATTTTACTCCTATACAAACAGTCTTAAAAATGTTGAAAGATACTTCTTTCTGACTTATGTTAAATTGAAGGCATGATAATGTTGACAAATGCATAATACATAAGCTGCTTGTTGCACAAAGGAGATGCTGTTTACATTTATNATTGTGTCACTGACTTAATATCTCAGTACAGAATGAATAAGAAAGAAAATACATTGACAGGAATATTTTATGTTAGTTGTAATGTCAGCCCAAAAAGAATTCTGTCTTCAGTGACCTTTAGGTACCTGTGGAGCAATAAACACAGCAGATGCACGTTTTATGAAGATTAGCTGTCAGTATGAGGAGATTAATTTTGATGGGATACTAGCCTTGATATACATCTGTTTATTCCTTTACTTGTGGTTGCATGCTTTTAAGAAACTTGTATGCTGCTGCTTTGTGCTTTTATTTTGCACAGCAGGTGTAAATACTGAGGTGGATCCATAATTCTCTAAGGTGAGATTGGTTGGGCTCTTACTTCCTAGTAAGTGTTAACTTTTGAAGTCTAAATTTAATTTGTGAAGCTGGTCGTATGATGGGAGCTTAGTCTTTTTAGAAGCTTTGTCCCTATTATTAAAGTCTGTCCCTTTGTTAGAACTGCAGCTGCAGCTGGTATGTCCTGAGTTAAACGTTGTGGTAGGCTGTAAAAATTGGTGATAAGTTCAAACCCTGAGTTGCTATGTTGACTTACTGACATACCTCTTGTGTGCCAATTCAGAAAGGATCCCCTTTCCCTGGATAATTTGTTTTTTCTTGTATATCAGTGACACACTTTTGTTTTGCAGGGTTACTTTTAGGCCAATTACTCAGCCAATCTGAAAACACTGAGTATTAAATATCTCCTGTTTTACAGAATGCCCTTGAAGATGTGTCCTGGAGGCTTGCAGATGGTCTTCTTCAATGTTCTTTCAGAAGGGGGATTCATCTCCCTGCTTATAAAGGGAGATTTAATCTGGATACCAGTTACTACATCTTTCTGGCAGATGGGGAAGCTAGTGAAGGTAAACTTGACTTACATATGATTGGTTTTCTTTTAACAGCTCCAAATGAGTTCGTAACCCTTCTGTAAGATATGGTTTAGATGAGAATTGGTGTCTGAACTAAGGTTTCCAGGCTTAAGTTCTTTAATTCAATCAACTTTACTGCTTCTCTGGATCATGGGTTTCCTTGTGGAAGTTATTGCAAATTTACTCATATATGTTGTATTTTCTGTAGCTGGGTGAGTTGTGTTCTGCACATTAAGTGTGCAGGATGGCTTAGATGATGTTAGGTTCTTACCATATTGTGTGTTAGCTTGTATGGTTATGTGCAGTGGTCGCAACAGGGCTTGAGTTCATGAATGAGGAATGGGCACACCAGTGCAGTGGCTTCATTAGCAAGAAGTAAATCACTTTGTCACTGCCCAGGTGGACTCATATACAAACATCGCCGTCAGCCCCTGGTCACCAATGGACTGTACAACGTCACAGGCCTGCCCCAGGATATCGGAGGTTCCCGGGCCCCACGGCTCATCAAGGCTCATGGTAAGCTGCAGTTTCTAGTTTTGTCTCCCAGTTCTAGAGTTGCTGAGACTGGAGGGTTATATTGCAGGGTTAGTCCCTCATGTGTTTCTGGCATTTGCCTTGTACATTCTGTTGGCTAGCAAGATCTCATACTCTGGTGGCACAGCGCGGTTCCTGACTTTTTGTTTCAAGAACAGTGTTGGAAGATTCTTTTTGCTCAGGAGAATGAGCCCACCATTGCCTTTTCCCTTAAATTTAAAACTGAGACCTTATCTCTCTCTCTCTCTCTATTTCAAGTAGTTGCATTTTTGGTTTAGTTCCATTTGAAATGAGAAACCACTCACCTGGCAGTCTAGAGCCACTGAAGTTAATGGAAACTTTTTCTCCCACACTACTGGACTTCAGTCGAGGTCCATGATCGGACTGCCACTCATTCTTTGTCACGCAGATTGTAGCATTGTCATCTTTTATCCTCTGATGTCTGAGTTGGTGATAGAAGGTTTCTCTCATCAATGTGTACAAAGTGTATTAGCATGTGTGAAATGTGCAGTAACCAGAGCTGCTTGGTTGTGTTGTATGGAAAAAGTATCATGATCTTTTGCATGGATGTTTCTGTTCTCTAGCAAGCTAAAGGCTATAAAGCTGTAGTCTGAACCAGGTGATATGTTTTTAATTATTGGTAAATTCTAAACATGTGCATATGGACTAAACAATTACATAAACTTGGAAGTTGTATTTGTGTGCACTGAAGTTACCTTGTTGGGTTGTTTTTGTTTTTTCTATTTTCAGGAGCGCTAATGTTTGTTGCTTGGATGACTACAGTTAGTATCGGTGTCATTGTTGCACGATTCTTCAAACCTGTCTGGTCTCACTCATTCCTATTTGGAAAGGAATTGTGGTTTCAGGTGGGCAATATCTCCACCTATCTCCAGCTGCATCATCTAGCACTATTGCAAGCAGAATTATAAACCTACTAGATCCAAGAAATAGACTAAACATGGTATAATCTTATGAAGTAGAACAATTAAAAATCAGAAGTTCACCTACTTTACTAGTAAATGTTAAGTCTAACGTGGGGATTAAGGATATCTTTGAACTTTAGGTCTCCTTAATGTCTTTTAATGATGTATTAATTGTAGATTTTCTGAAAGCAAACTTAACTTTTCTAGGTGCATCGTATGCTTATGTTGACCACAGTCATGCTTACAAGCATTTCTTTTGTGTTGCCTTTTGTATACCGAGGAGGCTGGAGCCAAGTAAGTGTGTACATTTTGTCTTGTTTTTTAACTGAAAGATAAAGGTGGGGCTAAAAGGGTGAGGAAGTCCACTGCCAGTATTATAACTATTTCTAACCAATTTTCTATAAAAGCTGTTCTTAAGTAGGCTGATTACAAATTCTGGCAGCCCAGAAGAGGAATTTTGTCTCCTTTAAGCTACAGCTGAAAAATTTTGGTGTTTTCCTTCCTTCCTCTCTCTCTCCTAAATAACTTTGCTCATGGTTTCTTTATGTACTACTTTGGTCTTCCTTAAAGAATATGATCTTGGGAGGGCAGTAAGGATGTGATGGCTGACATTAGCATGGTAAACCTGCTGGGAATGAGGGTTTTTGTGAACTTAGACATAACAGTGAGTGATAAGCTTAGTCTGAAGCAGTAGCTAGATAGAGATTTTATACCTATTGCTGTCATCTGTATTCTGTTTGATGCAAGGTTACATCAGAAGTTGGAAAGTCTAGAGAGTATCTGAATTCAAGGTGGAAGAATATGGTCACAGGTGTGAGCTGGGGTAATTGAATAAAACTTTTTTGGGTGAAAGAGAAGACCCATGCTGGGATGAGTTATAAAATAGTTCTGTCCTGGAGACACAGGATTGAGGCTGGAGAGCTTGGACTGTGGTTTCTATAGTCATGTTAGTCTGCTCTTCAGCTGGTAGCATTTCTCAATATAGCAAAAATGTGGGACAGGACCTGAGTGGACATACCAGTGTGTCTGCTACCAAGGCAAACAATCTCCATCTGGCTGTAGGGCAGCTTATTGTGTCCTGCTGCCTCTGCCAATGCTGCTCCATTGTAACTTACTAATACAAGAACAAATACAATTTGCAACTTTCTGGTGTCTTTTCTCTCTGTTTATATAGATCTGATATTTAAGAAAAATGTCCTCTGTTTAGCAAGCAGGTTTTCATCCTTATCTTGGCTGTGCTGTGATGGCTTTGACCATCTTTCAACCACTTATGGCAGGTTTCAGACCATCTCGTCATGCACCAAGGTACAGCTGACTCATTAAATTACAGCCACAGGAATTAATTGTGACTGTTTCTTTAAATGGAAAGCTTTTACAGTTTGAAAGTAAAAGATGTTATTTGATTTCTGACCCCTTCCCCCAATGGTGTAATCCCTAAAATGTGTTTCATTGTTTTGTAGGAGGCAACTGTTTAACTGGTTTCACTGGAGTACTGGTACAACAGCTAGAATATTAGCTGGTGAGTAGAAGTAACTCCCATTTAACTGATTTAAAGAAGCTTTGCCCTTTGCTGGGCAGTTGTTCATTTAAAACATCTATATACATCCAGTCCAGTCATGTCTGAAGATCCTTTTTCTTGGCCATCTTTTTTGTGAGTTTTAAGGGGCCATTGGATACAACTGAGAGAAAAAGTGACTTTAAAACCAAAGGAATTACTGACAAACCTGAAATTCCTCTGTAATGAGAACCTGCCCTTATCTTCATAATTTCTTTTTGTCTTGGAAGATGTGAGAATAGTGTTCTTACGGTTGCATAGTTCAAAGTTATTGAACGGAAACAGGAATTTCACTTACAGATGCAGAACCTGGGTTTAATTCTAATAATAGGGGCAAGCTTCCACAGCAACCTCAAGCACTAATATTGTGACTAGTGACTACCAAAAAAGCCCAAAACAATCCC
>WBNQ01011106.1:0-21534 GCA_013401375.1 Spizella passerina
TCACTGCAGTATCTAAGTGTCACTGAAGAAATAGTAACTGCTCTAACAACTGGCCAGTAATGTAATTTTTTTCTCTCTCTCTGCTTAAGGCAATTAAAATATATGTTTCTTTTTTATGGTTTTAACCTCATCTCATGTCTCATTTTCTTATCTTCTATTTTACTTCTTCCATTCTTGATTGCCATTTCCAATGATATTTTGAGAATTTTATATATTGATTTAAAGGGTGTTCAATTCAGGTTTATTTTAGTCTGGTCAGACAAAGATTTGATGTTGTTACACGTATTTCTTTAATCTCCCCACAACAACTCCTACAGATAATAATTATAAATGGAAGTTATCTTTATGAGGACAGACATACTTCATTAGATATATCAAGTTTTAGAGACAAACAGAGATTAATTTTGAAGGTGGCTGATATGAGACTGATTCAGGTGTCATTACATTAAGCAATGTTCTGGGAGAAGATGGTGATGATTTGACTTTATTTTTATGAATAAGGAGATGCCCTTCTCCTTATTCAGATATATTCTGAATTTGTTTAATTTTTTTACTGTTATGGTGCTGCTAACACAATTCAGATATTAACAAATTTCAAGGAGGTGTCAAAATGTGACGATCTATCACTATGAAGATGGGATAGAAAGACATCTTTTATACTCCACTACTGAAAAGAACTTTTAATTCCCAGTAAAGACTCATCTGTCAATCCTGTCTGAAAGAAAATTAAGAAAACAGGTAGTTCACTTCAAATGCCCAACTTTAAAGATATTTTTTTTCAAAATTAGATAGGATGCTACTGATGGAAAATAACATCAGAGACACATACCAAAGGAGCTACAAAACAAAACAGAAAGATAAAAATAAATGAAGATTTCAGGTTAGTTTCAGGATAATAAAACAAATAGGCTGCTCAATCACAACAAATGCATGTTTTGTATGTACTAATTAAGACCACTGACACCTTGAAGTATCTTATGTACTTTGCACTACCCACAGAACAATTTAAATTCTCACAGCTGTTGTCAAAAGTC
Source organism: Spizella passerina (assembly GCA_013401375.1). Lineage (NCBI taxonomy): Eukaryota > Metazoa > Chordata > Aves > Passeriformes > Passerellidae > Spizella > Spizella passerina. The sequence goes on from WBNQ01011106.1 coordinate 1,035, forward strand.
AGTCTTAGTCCATTGCTTTAATTAATCTATGCTCATTATCAGGATGGCACTCTTTCCATGAACATAAAGTCAAAGGAGAAGATGTATCATTAGTAGAATTTTTCAAGCAATTTACAGGATACTGAGACATTAAAGGTTTTCTACCCTTAGTGGAGTTCTTTGATATGTAACAATAACAAAGACATCTCTAAATACAATCTTCAAATAAATACTTGAAGGTTTGTAAATCTGGCAGATAACAGAAAATGCCATTCACACTGACTGCTTTCTTATTTCTTAATAAATTAAGGGGTGTTGCATAGAACATATGGCTTTATGACAATCTAAATATTCATCCAAGACTGTGTAAAAATACCACCTGTTACCAACTAAATATGTTATCACAGTGACTTATTAAGAAAAGAAAAAATGGGGAGTGGATTCTGCTGTAGAAAAATGCACAACTGATTGGATATTTCCCTTTCTTTCCCTGTTCCTCTTTATATGGATATTGTATAGCTTGTGTAGATAATATGAAAACTCATTCTGCAATTATTTTTTTAGGCTGAAAATATGTTCCTTACTAATTGAGGTATTCTAATTAAAAGGTAAAAACATAACTTACAATTACATTAAATTTGAATTAAAAGGAAAAAGGTAAGATATAAGGGGAAATGCTGCAGGAATATTTGATAATCATAAACATATATTATGACTCCAGCAAATTAATTCTAGACATTGTTTTTAAAAAACAAACAAATGTACATCCAAATCTGTAAACATGTGGATATTCCCAAACACACCCTGCTTCTTCTCAGAAGTAATGAATACAATAAACAAATAATTCTGAAAAATACACAATAATATTTAAATTACCAGCCAGTTAAGAAAGCACAATCAAAAACAAAAGGAGGGCACAAGAACTGAAAAACAGACAACAAAATGTAGCACATATGTTTTTGGCTTGTTATTTTTAGGGGGGGGGGTGTTTAAAATGGACTAGAATATTATTAGAATCCAGTCTGTTTAAGGTCTCAAATGGCAGAAAAGCTTAATATTTCTTTTTTTTTTTTTTTTCTTTTTTTTTTTNTACTAATAATAACTATATTCGGCCTCAGAGTGAAATATGTATTAAACTTCAGCATACAGAGGGGCCAAAGAAATATCAATTTCAATTAATGCTGCTGAAAAGATGCCATCTTAGTAAAATGATGCACACATGCTTAGTAAAACAAAAGAAACAAGGAAATAAAAGACAAAGTTTCAAAAATAACATCATATCTCTCATCATTACATTCTGATGATGGACACATCAGGTTGTGTGTCCACTATGAGGTCATTGGAGTGACCAAATTTTAAATTGCTACCCAAAATTGGGAGTCTCCAGCTCTGATCATGTTTTCAAAGCACCTTTGATTAATTGTAGATAGCCTAAAGAGTAATGCATAATTCAAATGCTCCTGCTGACTTGGTCACTGCTCACATCTTGGATTTAATGTTTGTTGTAGTTAAGGACATAAATATTGGTGCATCCTGATAGATACAATTTGGCCATTAGTAGTATAAGGTTGTAGACCTTGCACTGACCTGACTCTGCAGGGTCTCAACATTTGTCTGGGCTTGTCTTGTCAGCTGGTTTGAACTCCTCAGTACAGCCAATGGTCTTCAGAGAGCAATTAATCTCAGCCTTAAGCAGACATTTGCGTTTGACCAGCCAATTCTTTGCTGCTTTAATTATATTATTACAGATTTCCCCCACGTACTGTAGATGTGTCCCACTGCTCCCTTTCTGATTTGGCAGCTTGCCTGTGCCAATTGTCCTTGTGACAGTATAACATAGATGGTGTTGGGAGACAGAGACCATCTAAATCCTTCCTTGGCATTCCCTGATGAAAACACAGAGAGAAACTGCAGCCAGAATGAACTTATTCTGAACTCAATTTACCTTAAAAGACAATGTAGTTATGCATAAAGCCAGGTCTTCTTAGCTTTTGGGCTCCTAGGCTTTGCCAGTTCAGGTAAATGTGGATATGATCAGAAGAAACAGGGACAGTAGCCTGAGCATAGAACTTTCATATAAAGTTAAAATCACCTTTGAGATTTTCTGTAGTTTTGCTATTTAACATGCACATTTCTACACATTTCTGTGCTCTACAATGTTTGTGCTCTGAAGACCATGAAAGAATAATTTGTAATGTTTCATACCTGTAATTTAATTACCTAAAAAGGAGGAAAAATATATAAAAAGGAAGAAAGTTGACAATAACTCAAAAAAGGCATAAAATATAATACCAATATAAGCTGGATACAAATTTCACAAACATATGTTTACAAAGTTATAAAGGAATTTTGCATGAACAGCAATGGTGCTGGATAGACCACTAAGAGTACTGCATATGCAGGTACCTGTTATTCTTGTTAATATTTCTTATTTTATAAGGTATAATCCTGAGCTGGCTAAAAAAATAAAGGACAAGACATTAATAGAAAAGTCAGTAATACACATGTACCTTATTATTAAAAAAAAAAAAAAAAAAAGAGTCGAAAAACATATAAATCTATGGGTCATATCCTTTAATTTATCACAGAATCATATTGGAAAATGGAATCACATTTTCCACTGAATTAAAATGTATTTTTAAAATATTTTTGTTGTCTGTTATTACATTAGTTTGTTGTCTCGATTTTTATCTGAAAGTTTTTACTTTTTTGTAATTATGTAGAGTTACATTGCATGAAATCTGTATTTTGTTCAATTATTTGCCATGCAATACCTTCCAACAAAAGTTATGCAATGAATTTTGACTATGATATTCCCATTAAAGTCAATGGGTAACAAACTGCTAAAATATGTTTTTGCCACTTTTAAAATTTATGTGCAAGAAACAAAATTTAAAAGTTCAGTGGCTACAGAAAGTGTCTTTGTTGTTAAATCTGTTCAGTATTCAGTTACTCAGCTTGCTGAGCTTCACTGGCACTTAAGTTTTAAATTTGCACTGCTGGTTATTTGGAAAAGCATCATCCACCAGCTCCTGGGTTCTAGGATAATGTGGAACGGGCCTGAAAGGGCACAGTTGTTTTCAAATTAGGAAGGAAAATACCAGGAAAGAGAATGATAACTCATTAAAAACATACTTAAAAAAAAAAAAAAGGGAGAAAAGAAAAAATCAGAAATAAAAGTAAAAGATCTTTTTGTGTTCTAGACATAATTTTTAATCACCAGACAGAAAAAAATTGAAACTACCATTCAGCAGTCTATATATCTTTGTTTAATTAACTAGAATCCAAGGAATGAGAAATATAGAATAATGAAAAATAAAAAAATTCCCACGTATACAGTCTCTCTTCTTTTTTTTTTTTTTTTTTAATTTGCTTTTTTTGGGTTTTTTTCCCATGGAGCATTTAATCACTAAAAAAGCATGTTGTACTGAACACAATCTGAAGTCATTGCTTGGTAAAAAAAATACTCAGTAAAAGATGTTCTCCACTTCATGAGACATGATGTTCTTCACTTCATAAGACTGAAGACTAAGGAATGCAAAGCCTGGAATCATTACAAGAGTAAAGTTAGAAGCATTAGACTACAAAACACTCATACATTATTAAATATCTCAGCTGTGGCATCAGAGTACTTCTTAATTCTCCTTTTCACTGAAATAAAAAATTTATTTGTTAATCATTCAATGGGACAATAAATCTAAGGAAAAAAAAAGAATGATAGCCAAATATTTGTGAATACAGGAAGGTTCGAGAAGATAAATACTTTGCTCTTTTAGAGTAATCTCTGTGGTATGCCACTACTTCAAGGCTCTTGCTTAGTTATAGCACATGCTTAGGTTCTTAATCTTGGTGTAGTATATTAAAAGATATTTGGGGGCTGGATTTGTAAGGAAGAACTGTGAAGAGACAGAAGAGAGAAGGCAGGCGTGTGGTAACCTGAACATTTTTAGCATTAAACAAAGATATTGGAGTGAGTCTCAAACAATATAATTTCTTTAATTTGAGACATTGCCATATACAAGCTCTCTTCATGATCTACATTCATGTCATGGGTTGCAGTAAATAACTTTTTGGCCACCTGTCTGTTTTGGCACTCATGAGAAATGATAACACTTCTGTTCATGATGTAAAAGAAGAATCATGCCAGCTGAGGTGCAGTTTTTCTCCATCATCGCTGGGCTAAGCACCAAGTATCTTGCTGTTTTATTGACACCCCACTTATTCCGCCAGTTTGCATTTATATTTAGATAATTTTGTCAATACATTAGTGATGGCTTACTTAACAAAATTTGCTGAACACTGAAGCCTTTTCCATTTTGGCAAGATAGCTCTGGGTCCTGTGTGCTTTCCTTTCTCTGCCAACCACCCCACCCCCCTACCCTCCCTCCACTTGGAGGTCCCCCCACCCTGGCTGTGTCCCAGGACCCTTTGTCAGCCACCCAGCAACACTGCAGCAGGACTGGTCCAGCTCCCCAGAGCCCTGCTCTGCCTGGTCACAGACCCCACTAGGCCAGAACCACCTCTGGGCCCATGGTTTGTCCCCAGTCCCAGGAGATTTCTGATGGTGGGGCTGTCCCTGGTGCACCCTGTCTGACCTGCTCCTATTCACCATGGTGGCCACCAGAGCATCCTGCAATATTCAATTGAAATTGTTCAGGTTTGTATATGGGTTATCTTGGGATATTATTCAGCAATGAGCTATCACTCTCAGTTTCATTTAATTTAGAAAATCGCTCCTAAGAGAATATGCCTGTGGGTGCACCTATGCTCCAGTAAAATAGTCAGCCAAAGTAGGTCAGTTTTCAAGACGTTTTTTCTTATTGGCTTTGAAACCTTATGAACATAGAAGCTGTTCCAAACATACCTAGGCCCTGTGTTATTTGAAAGCATCTCACTACCTCTACATCACCATCACAGTTTAATGCCAGCCAGCAGCCAAGACCCACACAGCTGCTCACTTACACCCCCACCAAGAGGGCCAGGGAGAGAATCTGAAGGGCAAAAGATAGAAAACTTGTGTGTTGAAAGGCATTTGAATAGGTGGAGTAGAAGTCACACACAAGCAAATCAAAATAAGGAATTCATTCAATGCTTTCCATGAACAGGCAGGTGTTCAACCATCTCCAACAGAGCAGGGCTCATCACCAGTAATGATGACTTGGGAAGACAAATGACATAATCCCAAATATCTTTTCCTTGTTTCTTCTTCCCTCCCACTTTACAGACGAACATGACACCACATAGTCTGGAATATCCCTTTGGTCAGTTGGAGTTAGCTGTCCTGGCCTTGTCTCCTCTCAACTTTCCATGCAGCCCCAGACTCCTCATCAGTGTGGGAGTACTAACAGAAATAGCAGAAAATGTCTCAGTTCTGTATAAACTCACTGCTCAGCCATAACAAAAACAAGCATGTGTTATCAACCCTGTGTTCAGCACAAATCCAAAACACAGCCCCATACCAGTCACTGTGAAGAAAATTAAGTCTACCTCAACCAAAGTCAGCACAATCACAAACAAATACTCTTACAGAATATCTGTGGTCGTTGTAAGTGCTGCAGTGCATCAAAATGAACAAAAAATGTCAAGGAATGATCAGAAAGTCAAAAGAAGTTTTCAATGGCACATATTTCCAGTACTAAACTTCTCTCTTTCACTCTGTCTTTCCCCTGAGTCTTCAAGCTTGCAAACAGCTCCAAGTAAAAGGCATGTACCACATGGCAGCAAGAACTCTTGTAGCAGAGTGAAAACCTAATAATTGTCATTGCCTTGCCATTTGCTGCTTGCTCAATGCTACCTATCTCTGTGCAAACTTCTATAAACAAAATATATTGCTGTTGTTTTGTTAGTTCAGAAGAAACTGAGAATACTGAGAAACTGAGAGTACTCCACCTTTTCTGTTCTCTGTGTAAAATATGCAGTGATCCAGGGGATGCTGTGCAGTGTATGCTGCAGAGCACATGCTGAAAGAGTCTGTTTCTGTATTTCAAACATCCCACATAGAGAATAAAAGAGCCTCATCCATATCTATGGGATAATGGGAATAAACTCAATAGGCAGCACTTAGTAAAAATACATCCTTGGAAATATATAATGCAATATCCTAAAGTAATTTCATAAATATGAGTCACCTAATACAATTATAATATTATTACAAGCCATTTCAGAGGCAAAAAATCTTCATGCATGATTAAATGACAAACTTTGTCTGAACATACTGAGGATTTTTAAAATTGCAGCAGTCCTTTTATTTCAACTTCTTCTTCAGATATAAGATGAGCTTTATATAGATTTATCTTCACTTTTTAATTTTCTAGATAGTGTTAACATTCTCTCTAAAGCAAGAGATGAAACAGAACTGAAACCACTAATGCATAAAAGACTTTCCTTCTTCAAAGACAAAGAACAATATACTTTTTAGTGATGTAGCTGTCACCAACATAATACCTCATTATTCATGACATTTTGTCCATTATAGCATGAGATTCCTCAAAAGATAGAAGTAATCATCCAGCAGAAAAGTCTAGCTAATTATCCATTGTCTGAGAAATCGAGCTGGTGTAATGGATGAAACATCAGTTGCAGCAATTGCTGGTGTCTACTGACAAAAGAAATACATCTCTGAAATTACTGTACCAGAAATCTCAGAAATCTGAGACTTCCTTACCTGTTCTCTCCAGATAGATAGAAAAACTTGTTCAAAGCAGAAAATTACATATATACACACATATATGACAAATTAAATGCCTTAAAAATAATTATGGAGTGTTATATAAACACTCCATAATTACTTTTGTGGAATATACAAGGTATTGGCTCATTTCTTATTGTTTTATAGAGTAATTAGTGTTTCTGTAAGACCTGAGGAGCTACAAATGTAAGGAACTTAGTGAGAGTATGAATACATGTTTTAAAATTTCATTTTAGTCAATTCTTTAAAACATAAACTATTAAAAATGTAATTTGCTTGATTACTCTTTTTGAAATACACAAAATAATTTCATTATATATTAGAGTTAGAAAAAGGCATAATATAAGTGCTTTAACACCTAAATATGACTGCTTAGTAAGGTTTTCCATCCTAGGCAGCTAAAACTTTATCAATTAAACTTAAAAAGTAACTAGTAGGAAAATTTAGACACTTTGGATACCAGAAGTAGTAGATTTGGCGCTTGTACTTGGGACTTCTAGGACAGCTGGAAAGAAAAAGGAAAGGCTAGCAAAATAGTCTAGGAAATGAAGGAAAGGATGATCCTGTACATGGAAGTTAGAAATGAACAATGAAAATAACATCTTAAGATATGGAAAAAAGTACCAGAGCCAGGGCATTCATGTGAAAAGATAGAAGATTAGACACTTTTTAAAAACTGATTTTGATTAAATTTGAGAAGTAAGACCTGAGGAGAAAGGGAGATGTCCTACATTACATGTTAATAGATTCTACTGTAAGAAAGTTGGGCCTTAGTTCTGCCTTCAGATAAATTACAGTGAGAGGTGTATATAACGCAGAGGCAGGATTTGGCCCTTTTCCTTTGCCATTTTAAGGTGATTGAAAATAAAGAGAGGTCAGAATAAAAGATGGTTGGACCAAAGGATTATTGAGGTCCTTTCCAATCTGGTATTCTATGATCCTGTGATGAGATAGCTGGAGGATTATAGGCAAAGTCTCTCTTCTCTGTAGTCTGCTCCCACTCTAATTCATTCTGAGCTGTGCCTCATTTGCTGTATCTGGAAAGGTTACCAACTGGCATTCTCAGAGGAGCTGTAAAGTAAAATGAGTTCTATGGTACTAAGCAAAGATATAGAAATAGCTGTAGTTTTCTGATGGAATGGTGACAAGGAATATTCGAAGTGATTTTTTTTATTATGTGTGCCTGTCTTGTAATACATTGTGTTAGAGGTCAAAACTAGTTATCAATTTTTGTCAAAATCCTATTTAAAAACTTTTGCAACACTGGCTTATCTGTATCATCATCTACACAGGGGAAAGAAAAAAACAAAAATAAAAGCAAACAGAACCCCTCCGGACCCCTCAAATCACCTACTAAATAGAAGTATTACATTTAAAAGTCAGGGTTTTTTTTTTGTTTTAGGAGTGGTCAAAGCAGTTGTTTTTGTGATCTTCTGTGGGTTTAGAACTGCATTCAGTTCACAAGTTGGAGAGCACCCTTAGGAGAAATTGCCTCCTCTGGTCTGCTCTAAGAGATGCATTCTTCCTTTAAAAGAGAGCACCGAGTGGCAGCATGTTAAAAATAAATGATGAAAACCAAGTATCAGTGTTTAGAAAAATAAAAATAAGTATTTGAATCTAATTTAGAAGTAATGCATTTTACCATGTGATTTCTTAGATCATTCTGAAGGCAGTATTTTTTTGGGAAAAACCATCTAAATCCTATATAATCACCTCATACTCTAGTTCTCTTATGGCAGAAAGATTTAAAAGAAAAATTGGGAGTTTTATTGTGCTCTTACAAGTTAGGAAAAATGAAACACATGAAGAAATGAATTCACATCTTCAGAAAATAAGGTAGCTCATGCATAGGAATATTGAAATTATAATACAACAGGTACACTGTACAATGAATCTCTAAGGAGGTGAAAGAGAAAAATAAATAAAAACTTGTATGAAGATATAAGCAGGAAAAATCAAGTTAATAAGATTATGCTTCTGGACTATATGATATCAGCTTGTTTAAACAACCCTGGTATTAACTGGGAATTCTCCGTGGCTTGTAGAATGGAGACAAAGTTGAAAGAATTTGAATTTAGTAAATTATTACATTCTTAAATTCTGTATCAACAGCCCTACAGGAGATAGTATTTGCCCCATCTGGATTGAATTTTAAGCAATGAATAGAGCAACAGTGATAAATTAATTGAAATAATGGAAGAAATAAAGTCAGATGTCCATAGTCCATAGCCATATTTTGCTACATTTTTAGAAGAGTGTTATTGAATACAGAAACAGAATGTACACAAAAAAATTTGTAAAAATGAAGGCAACAGTAATGAACAGTGTAAATAGTAGATTTGGAAGATGCAAATTCTATGACCAAAGACAGAGTAAATTGCAATAAAATTTGAGTTACTTTCTAATATTTTAAAGCAAATAAACTAGAGTTTTGATGTTTAAAATCTAGCAATAATCCATTGATTTCAAAGGGCTGTGACATATATACAATTTTAAAATGCATTTGATGTCCATGACTTCTTAAAACATGAAGACAATGTCATTCATAGTTACTGTATTCCATCTACCATGCACAATAATACAAGGAGACATAAATGGATATGAATGGAAGTGATGTAGACCACTGTTACCTACAAAAATAAATTCACCTGTTGTGCTTCTCACACAAGTCCATAGTGGTATACACATCCCCCACATGTAATATAAATATCATGGTCCATGACCTCATCCGATATTGTTAGCTGACACAAAGTGTTGTAAAAAAAAATTAAAAATAAAGATCTTACTCTGAAGCTTTAGTATTGTTTTATGATTTTGTTGAAAAGTAGTCAGCTAAAGGTAGTCAGAAACTTTGGAATATTTCCTGAGCCTTGTTAACTGATCACAAGTTTCCTGAAACTTAAGGCTATGATACAGAAAAGTGTTGTGAATTTCATTATTTAGAAACTAGTTCAAGCAAGTAAAGATTGGCAACTAGATTCAAACGAAATAGCAAAATAGGGTTGTCATTTGGTTATTCATGTTCATACAGGCACATTTATTGCCTGGATCTTTGCAGGAATTTTTAGAGTATTTACACCACTTTTTTTTTTCTCTCTCACTGGTGTATCAGTATCAGTATTAGAGAATCTGAATATTGAAGTTTGCCAAGAGTATTTTGATGTGCATTTCAACAAGAAAATAAATTGATTTAACACTTTATTTAATTTTGTGTCTTTTTCAATTAAAAAAAATCTCAGAACAGTAATATATAAAAAATGTAATACCTTCTCAAAGTTCAACCGTGACAGTCCCCTATAGCAATAATAATAATAGTAGTAATAATAATAACAGCAACAACCACAACTCTGATAACAACAAGACCAATAACAGCAACAGTGACAATAGCAACAGACACCTGAGACACTTTCACTGAAGACTGTGTGTTGTTCTAGACAGACCACTGGAAAGCACCTAGATTTAGGTACAGTGAGGTTTTCCTCTGTCTCACATCCCAAGGGAGATTTCTAAACAAAGGCATGTAAGACAACATTCCAAAGAACCTAGACCTTCAGGGGAGTGAAAACCTAGTTTTCTTGCAAATCCTTCTAATACCTTTGGAGTTTTGGTCTGTTTTTACTCTAGTGAATGCAAATTATTCAGGCTAAGAAGAAATGTCAAAACTTGACTGAGTCAATCCAGTCTCTAACTGATTGAAAATGTGTTTCTGCTGACAATGTCTTTTAAATTTATGAAAATAAAAGATTTTTTAAAATAACATAATCCCTGCTATTGCTAAGTAAAGGTTAGAAAAAGGGTTGACCATTCATATAGAATTTTTGCTATTGGCGTCTTGTCCTGTGAGACACATTTGAAGGCCGACATTTGCTTGATGAAAAATTTACTGCCACATGAGAGAAAAAGACAGCTGATCCCATGAACCAGTTATTATATAGTTTATAGGTTACCTTTTACTGTAAGACAATACAGAAATATATGTGGATGATGCAGTCTGAAGTGATCTGTTTCAAGAGATTGTTTTCAAGTGCTTTCTTTCTTAGTTCAACTAACCAGAAAAAGGTAGGAAATACAATCAGATAGGAAAAGGCATTTTTCCAGCTAACACTAGTATTACATGCATTTCTTATTCTTGTAACTTCAAGGAATGTTACTTTCTATCTCTTGTCTTATACTGCTAAATATTTACCTTTTATTAAATTATGTAAAACTTTAAGTTTTATTTAATACAATTTATTAACATATGTTAATCAAAAATATATTACATCAATGATTTTATCATATAAAAGACATTTATTTTCCCTGGATAAATGTGAATTTTAGAAAATCTTTAAAAGAAAGAAATCAGTCAGATGATTCATAATACATGTTTTTTCTAGAATCAATAAAATGTGAGACAAAAGCAGTTCTAAATAATTTATTTTCATATATTGTGGAAATTAGCATTACAGATACCAAAAAAAAAACCACTTATGACTGTGTTAACTATAATGAAATTATCTTTTGTTATTATTCATTAATGTTCTAACCATTTTCCTGTAAGAAATATTAAGCAATCTAAAAACTAGCATATGTTTGTGCAAATTATATTCTCCCTTAAGATTTTGTAAGAAGCTCATCATAATAAGCAATTATACGGTACTTCTTCAGCTTTAACTTTTAGATTAATCACAGAAAGGTTTTGTGCATAACCTTCTTGCCAAGCACATGCTTTAAAGTGACAGGTTTATCCTCAATTAGGTTTTGTTAAAGAGTCTTCTTTGTGCTATTTTTCATGTTTTGGCTTAGTACAAAGACAGTGCATTCTCTTTACATATATATTACTATTAAAAGGTACTCTGTTCAACATACTGCTTTTAGTGAGTAATTAATTTGATAAAATTGGGGTTTTTTACTGATTGGCTTCTTTTGCAAACACAGCTTAGTTTCTGATGATCAAGATGACAAGATAACATTATCACGCAAAACCTGTAACAAAAAGGTAAACCCTCTGCTTCACTTTGAAGAAAAGCATCTTTTGTAGTTTCATCTTATTGTTTGTCGATGTCAATTAACTCTATTTAATATATTTTCTCACAAATAATTTGCGTGTTTGAATGGTTCCATGCCTTTAGGCTGAAAGAGAAAAAAATGTCTAACTACGAATTCCAGTCTTCTGTACTTTTATTTGACATTATCAAAAGTACCACAGAGGCAAAATGTCATGTTATGTCATAATATAAAATGACAAGCTCTGTACAAATACATGAACAGCAAATCTTTTATCTGGTATTAGTGAAATAAGTAGCAAAGATATAAATGTCTTCATTTACAAAGGATATAGATACTGTAAGTAAAGAAAAGTTAAATCTTTTAAAGGAAGAATTTAAATTACTGTATGTGCATAAAATAATGCGGTACAAGAAGAATTGAAAGGCTCTTAGAAGAAAAATAGAAGAGGTTACCATTCAAGCCATTGCTTTTTTCTTTGATAATTTTATGTTCCTTTATATGGACTGAGCATTCCCACTTGACTAGGTACCACAAAGCTCAGGGGATTTCTGGTATGCTGGCCAGCAGAGGAGAGAATTCCACTGTCAGGCTCTTCTTTACCAAAAAGCAGATCCCATGGTGTTGTGAGAAATCATTTACCACTGCAAGTTGGCCACTGCTGAATTCTCAAGATGACACTGATATTTGTGAAATAGCTTTTACAGCTGTCTTCTGAAGACAGATTTGTATTTGATGCAATGTGGAGAATGAAATGAAGCGTTATTGTACAGAAAACAGTGGGATATGACCTGTAGTCTCATAGAGGTTGGAGTAAGAATTGAAAGATTTGCAGTAACATAATAATCATGCAGGAATAAGATACTCCCCAGGACAAGATAGTAATCAGAACTGAGATAAAGGTGATCCTCCTCCAGGTGAGTATACAAAGAAAATATGCCCTCTTTGAACATAGATTTATCTGAACTTTATATGAGCTATGAACTAAATAAAACAAAGAAATAACATTACTAGGTATTATGCTGTAACATATTTTAAAATAGATTATATTTTGATGGTGAATGGTGCTGCACCTGGGTGGCAGCCAGTCACCAGTGGTATCCCCCAGGGATCAGTACTGGGGCCAGTCCAGTTTAATATATTCATTGCTGATCTGGATAAAGGGATTCAGTCCATAATCATTAAATTTGCAGATGAGACCAAACCGTGAGTGTGTCAATTTGCTGGAGGGTAGGAGGGCTCTTCAAAGGGACCTGAATAGATGGGCAGACTCCAATAAGATGAAGTTTAGTAAGTCCAAGTGTCGAGTCCTGAACTTTGTCCACAATAACTCCCTGCAGCACTACAGGCTGGGGATGGTGTGGCCGGACAGTGCCCAGGCAGAAAGGGACCTGGGGGTGCTGGTGACAGCTGGCTGAACATGAGCCAGCTGTGTGCCCTGGTGACCAAGAAGGCCAATGACATCCTGGCTAGTATCAGGAATAGTGTGGCCAGCAGGAGCAGGGAGGTCATTGTCCCACTGTACTCAGCACTGGTGAGGCCACACCTTGAGCGCTGTGTCCAGTTCTGGTCCCTCAGTTTGGGAAGGACATTGAGACGCTTGAACGCATCCAGAGGAGGTAATGAGGAACACAAACCCTGTGAGGAACAGCTGAGGGAGCTGGGGGTGTTTAGCCTGGAGAAAAGGATACTCAGAGGTAAGCTTATCACTCTCTACAACTTCCTGAAAGGCGGCTGTAACCAGGTGGGGGTTGGTCTCTTTCTCCAGGCAACAACTGACAGAACCTAAAGAGGACAGTCTCAAGCTGTACTAAGTGAAGTCTAGGTTAGACATCAGAAAAAAAATTCTTCACTGAAAGAGTGATTGGTCACTGGAATCATCTGCCCAGGGAGGTAATAGAGTAATCATCCCTGGACCTGTTTAATAAAAGACTGGAAGTGGCACTCAGTGCCATGGTTTACTTGATGAGGAGGTGTTAGGTTAGGTCATATGGTGGACTTGATGATCTAAAAGGTCTTTTCCAACCTGGTTCATTCTGTGATGCTGTAATTTTGAAACTGTTAAAATAATATGGTGCTCTTGGAAATAAAAACAGTTAATAAAATTAGTAGGGTATTTAAGCCCTCAGCATCTCTCAGATGTCTAAAATTTACTTAATTGTTTTAGCTGCACTAATAAACAATGCAGAGATATAATTTCTGTCAGAGCAGAAGTTACCATAGCTATCTCAGGTACTTACATTAAGGTACAATGACAAATTGTTTATGGATGCTTATTTTTATCCCCCTGCTGATTATGAAGAGAACTCAGACCAAATGATTCATCCTCTATGACACTTCTCTGATGACAGCATAAATCACCCTCATGAGTTCTTGTTCTCCTCTGTCCACTACAGCAAGGAAGTTAGAAAGCTCTCAACTTTCGCTGAGATTCAACTCTATTAGATAGAGTTATTATCTTTTACTTTTCTGTCTATTTTTCTTTCTGTTCACAGAGTAAAAACTACAGAACTACTCCTTCTCTTCCAAGTATCCAAGTTGGTTTCTAGTGCTGGGTGCTGGGGATTTACACCAATGTTCTACTTTAAAAATTTAGTCAGAAAATGGTGAAGCAGAAATAAATCCATAATATTAACTTCAGTCTCAGTTTTGTCTGTGGTCAAGTTAATATTTGTCATAGTATGGAGCTAGGTTTTGGTTTGGGTTTATGGTTATGGTTTAGGCTAGGTTATGGTTAGGTTTTGGATCTCGGATTAAAACAGGATTGAAAAATCCAGTTATGTTTTAGGAATTGCTCAGCTTCAAGGCCTTTTCAATCTAAAGCTTCCTCACCAGTAAGTAGGCAAGGATGGAAAACAGATTGTGAGGAGGCACAACTGGGGCAGCTCACCCCATGTGACATCCAATGTCATTCAGGCTTGTGGCCAGCAATAAAACCTGGGGAAAGGAATAGGAAGGGAGGACATTCATATTTATGACATTTGTCTTACCAAGTCACCACTGCATGTGATGAAGCCCTGCTTTCCTAGAGATGGCTGAACATCTGCCTGCCCATGGGAAGTAATGACTGAAATGTTTATATTCCTTTACTTGCACAGATGGTTTTGCTTCATTTATTAAACCATTTTTGTCTCAACAGTTTTTTTGCTTTTGCACTTCTAATTCTTTTTGCCATACCGATGCAAATAACTGAGTGTGAGGCTGTGTGGGGCTTGGCTGCCTACCAGGGTTAACCCACAACCACTCCTAAATTCTTATGCATGACCTGTTTTTCAATGATTTGTGTCAGAGATATTTTTAAAGTCTGGCTTATGTATTGAAAATTTGTTTGCACCTAAAGCCTATTTGATATTACTTTATTATCATTGCGTACACCACAGGGATAAAGTGACTTTAGCATTTAATTAAAATATTTTGCCCTTTTTACAGAATAAGTATGCTAATAAAAGGTCTCTCTGTAAGAAAAATAAATAATCTGAATTTGATATAACTCCATCTTTACCTTGCATCCCTCTTTAGAAAATTACACACTCCTCACAGGAATTTATTCCACTCCTTTAGGTGTGCACAGAAGCATACATGCATACACATACACACACATGAAAAAATGCCAGCACTATAAAATTTAGTTTTCAATCAAGTTGGAAGCCTTATATTGGAACAGCTGAACTAGTTGCTTACCAAAGAAATTTTGCACAGATAGTTACAGATGGGTGCTGAAGCATTGTTTCCAACAATATAGGGCAGACACTGAAGGAAAAACTGTGCTGGTATGTCACTTGAAATTCTGTAAAAATGAATGATCACTGAGATCAGATATGTCCAAAGGTCAACTTGAGTTCTACAACAGTTTTCTAAGACTTTGACAAAGTCTGATCAATCTCATGAAAAACAGTCCATCTGGGCCAATTAGTTTCACTTTAGGTGCTGGCTTAGTTTCTTTACTTAATGCTTTGCCACTACTGCATGAATATTTGATTTGGCATGTTTTGTTTGGGNTCATTTTGTTTGGTTTGTTTGTTTTTTTGTACAGAGTCTCAGGTATTCAGCACATTAACTCATAAGATAACTTTATGAATTACATGAGCTTCCTCTATGAAGACAGTGTATCAAATGTGCTTTGTGTTGTGGGTCAGAAGGACAGTCTGAATAAGAGTTCAAGTGTTTACTACAATATGATAGCACTATTTACTAAATTCAGATTTTACACTAAAAGACAGTGAAAAACTTGGATGACCAATGCCACATATTGAGAACTTCTCCACCTATACATGATATCAAAAGTAATCCACAGATAGAATGAAGTGCCTGCCAGTCCATTTAAAGTTCTAAAAACATAGAAAATTAATGAGTAATAATTTTTTTAGAAGTCTATTCCTGGCCTGAGAAGAAACTCAAAATTTATGAAAAGTCTTTGATAATATTAATTTTGTGGATTGAAGCCAGGTTTCCAGCTTTTAATTCTGTTAAAAATTACAACAGTAGTTCTAGAAAATTTGCCATATTAAATTCTGGTTTTCTGATTGTATTCAGAATTTTTAATGATAAATATTGATATTAAATTTGTTTTCTGACAGTGTAATTTTCCATTATGTTGCTATCAGAAGAAGGTAATTATATTGGCTTTTTCTTCCCTTTAATTTTATATGTTACTATTCCTCAATAAACATTTTATCCTGTGCAGATAGATGAAGCCACATGGGTAGATCTCAATCTTAAACTGGCATAGTGGCATGCTTCAAGTGCTATGTGAGCTTAGGGCTGAAACTGTAGACAAGAATANATGTGACATCCAATGTCATTCAGGCTTGTGGCCAGCAATAAAACCTGGGGAAAGGAATAGGAAGGGAGGACATTCATATTTATGACATTTGTCTTACCAAGTCACCACTGCATGTGATGAAGCCCTGCTTTCCTAGAGATGGCTGAACATCTGCCTGCCCATGGGAAGTAATGACTGAAATGTTTATATTCCTTTACTTGCACAGATGGTTTTGCTTCATTTATTAAACCATTTTTGTCTCAACAGTTTTTTTGCTTTTGCACTTCTAATTCTTTTTGCCATACCCATGCAAATAACTGAGTGTGAGGCTGTGTGGGGCTTGGCTGCCTACCAGGGTTAACCCACAACCACTCCTAAATTCTTATGCATGACCTGTTTTTCAATGATTTGTGTCAGAGATATTTTTAAGGTCTGGCTTATGTATTGAAAATTTGTTTGCACCTAAAGCCTATTTGATATTACTTTATTATCATTGCATACACCACAGGGATAAAGTGACTTTAGCATTTGATTAAAATATTTTGCCCTTTTTACAGAATAAGTATGCTAATAAAAGGTCTCTCTGTAAGAAAAATAAATAATCTGAATTTGATATAACTCCATCTTTACCTTGCATCCCTCTTTAGAAAATTACATACTCCTCACAGGAATTTATTCCACTCCTTTAGGTGTGCACAGAAGCATACATGCATACACATACACACACACACATGAAAAAATGCCTCCACTATAAAATTTAGTTTTCAATCAAGTTGGAAGCCTTATATTGGAACAGCTGAACTAGTTGCTTACCAAAGAAATTTTGCACAGATAGTTACAGATGGGTGCTGAAGCATTGTTTCCAACAATATAGGGCAGACACTGAAGGAAAAACTGTGCTGGTATGTCACTTGAAATTCTGTAAAAATGATCACTGAGATCAGATATGTCCAAAGGTCAACTTGAGTTCTACAACAGTATTCTAAGACTTTGACAAAGCCTGATCAATCTCATGAAAAACAGTCCATCTGGGCCAATTAGCTTCACTTTAGGTGCTGGCTTAGTTTCTTTACTTAATGCTTTGCCACTACTGCATGAATATTTGATTTGGCATGTTTTGTTTGGGGTTTTGTTTGTTTTTGTTTTGTTTTGTTTTTATGGTTTTGCTTTTGTGGGCTTTTTTGTGGTTTTCTTTTTTGGTGTTTTTGGGGTTTTGTGTGTTTTTTGTTTTGTTTTGGGTTTTTTTGTTGTTGTTGTTGTTGTTGGTTTGGTTTGGTTTCATTTTGTTTGGTTTGTTTGTTTTTTTGTACAGAGTCTCAGGTATTCAGCACATTAACTCATAAGATAACTTTATGAATTACATGAGCTTCCTCTATGAAGACAGTGTATCAAATGTGCTTTGTGTTGTGGGTCAGAAGGACAGTCTGAATAAGAGTTCAAGTGTTTACTACAATATGATAGCACTATTTACTAAATTCAGATTTTACACTAAAAGACAGTGAAAAACTTGGATGACCAATGCCACATATTGAGAACTTCTCCACCTATACATGATATCAAAAGTAATCCACAGATAGAATGAAGTGCCTGCCAGTCCATTTAAAGTTCTAAAAACATAGAAAATTAATGAGTAATAATTTTTTTAGAAGTCTATTCCTGGCCTGAGAAGAAACTCAAAATTTATGAAAAGTCTTTGATAATATTAATTTTGTAGATTGAAGCCAGGTTTCCAGCTTTTAATTCTGTTAAAAATTACAACAGTAGTTCTAGAAAATTTGCCATATTAAATTCTGGTTTTCTGATTGTATTCAGAATTTTTAATGATAAATATTGATATTAAATTTGTTTTCTGACAGTGTAATTTTCCATTATGTTGCTATCAGAAGAAGGTAATTATATTGGCTTTTTCTTCCCTTTAATTTTATATGTTACTATTCCTCAATAAACATTTTATCCTGTGCAGATAGATGAAGCCACATGGGTAGATCTCAATCTTAAACTGGCATAGTGGCATGCTTCAAGTGCTATGTGAGCTTAGGGCTGAAACTGTAGACAAGAATAATTTTATGTTCTTCATGCATATATATTGCATTTGAATCAATTTGAATTGTTGTCAAGTTATATTCTTGACCTGGCAGTTAACAAAGGTCACACAGTGTAGCAGTAAAAATTATTTTTTGTGTGTGCGTGCTACCTAAACTATAGCATAAGAGAGTTAAGGTCAAGTTTTCTCTGCAGACTCTGCTGATACACTCCCATTTCTCACTCGTGCATGCCCAGTATAAGTAATAACCACTCCTTTTCTAGTGATGCACTTGATTTCCCTCATATCTGTTTACCAGACCTTCTAAGAGCACAGGAGCAGGCAATTCCCAAATACTGGAAGTCAAGTAGGTATGAAGAAAGCCAGTTTGGCTGAACAAGAATCTTCTCTTGGAAAATTAGGCAAAAAAGAATAGTGGTATTGTATATATGTCCAGTGGAATGGATGCCCATGTGACATGGAAAGAACACAGAGGTGCTGCTTGCTGCTGCAGGGGATGGTCCTGTGCAGGGTCGGGAGCTGATAATCCTTTGGGTCCCTTTCAGCTCAGCATACTCAGCACATCCTGTGATTCTGTGAAATCTGTGGTAGATATTAGGAAGAAATTTGTTACCGTGAGAGTAGCGAGGCACTGGAACAGAGAAGCTGTGGATGCCCCAGCCCTGAATGTGTTCAAGGCCAGGCTGGATGGGATATTGAGTGATGTGGTCTAGAGGAAGGTGTCTATTACAGCGACCTGATAAGGTCTTCAGGGTGAGAGATGGACGAGAATCTTGGTTCATGATCAGAAGGCTGGATTTATTGATATATGATATATAATACATTATAACTATACTAAAAAGAATAAGGAGAGAAGTTGCAGAGGCTGCTAAGCTAAGAATAGAATAGAAAAGAATGAATAACAAAGTTCTGTGTCCAGGGAATCTGTCCCCGAGCTTGCCCCTGTGATTGGCCCTTAATTGTACACATGGAACATGAACCAATCACAGGTGCATCTTATTGCATTCCACAGCAGCTGATAATCATTGTTTACATTCTCTTTCTGGGGCCTCAGCTTCCCAGAAAGGACAAATCCTAAAAAAAAGGATTTTTATGAAAAAATGTCTGCAACAGGGGTCCCTGCCCATGGTAGGGGGATTAGAACTAGATATTCTTGAAGGTCCCTTCCAAGCCAAAATATTCTATGATTATATGATTCTAACAGAGGCAAAGATTACTTGAAAACTGAGACTTGATAGGAAAAGAAAGAATTGAGAAGGAGAATAGTTTCAATTGCCATGGTTGGTTAAGGTGGAAACGTTGCCTGTTATAGATTTTTGTCGGAAAAATAAAGCTCCAGTGTTGAGATGATTTGGGAGCCCAGGACTAGAATTTCCTTTACCATCTACTGCCATGAAGACATCGGAAAGATGGGGTACAAATTACCTGGAATCTTCATTACATGCTCTGTTTCTTCTTTGTACCATCAGCCATTTAGCCATTGAGGTTCTTTCCTTAGTGTCATTTTTCTTTCCCTACTCAACGATATTTACTTGCAAAATGACATTTACTTATAAAGTGACAGTCTTTTTCACCCTCAAGTGACATTTCTATGGCACACTGTGCAAATGTTTGGCAAAGATTTGCTGGATCGATTAGAGGAAACAAAGGGAAAACACACAACAGATGTTGATTTTCTTGTAGATGCAGCTATTGTTTTGAAAGACTGACACAGAATTTTCAGTTTTTCCGTCTTTTTAACAGCAATGCAAAAGAATTTGCCCAACTGCAGCACACACATAATTTCACCTTCATTAAACTGACTCTGAAGACTCCTAATAAGGGAGGCTGTGTGTCATCTTTCACAAGATAAGCTGTTCTGAAAACAGCAAAACCATTACAGGACAGTCATGCATCAATCATGGAATTAGATGAACTAGCTTGCATTGACCTTACAAAAGAAATTTCTCTAGCATCAGAGAAGCAAAGAGCCATTTCCCCTAGCATTTCCTTATTTAACTATCGCATTCATTTTTATGAGAAATTAGATTTTTGGTAAAAT